>JBAMNC010002109.1:0-23614 GCA_037902135.1 Cetoscarus ocellatus
AAAATATTTTACTCCAGACTCCAGACTGTATGATTTCATTACTAAACACAATTACTGCATGACCAACAATATGGATTTCAAAAGAAAAGGACCACCTCAGATTTAGTTGAACAGATAACTACTGCCGTTGAAAACAAAAACTATTCTGTTGGGGTTTTTCTGGACTAAAATGCATTTGACATAGTCAATCATGAAATACTGATAACTAAACTACAGAAGTATGGAATAAGAGGAGTACCACTCACTTGGCTCACAAGCTATTTAAATAACAGGTTTCAGTATGTTCAAATCAGTCATGAGGTCAAATCAGAAATTAAAAACATAATTTGTGAGGTTCCACAAGGTTCAGCGTTAGGCCCGTTGTTGTTTATTTTGTAATCAACAATATCTGTGAAATCTCCTGCTCTCTTAACCCTTATGCATCCCTGGGGCTAAATTTTACCTGTTTGGACACTCTTTTGTGGATAACTTTGGTTGTGTTGATGCAAAATGGCATCAAATTTGGTCAGGTTGTGTATTTTCTGAAGATTTTTGATATTTCAGGATTTTTTAAAAAGTCTTTAATCCACTTTAAAAATAAAAAAAAGCCCCACGGAAGTCCCTATGGGTATTTTTTTACCGTGTTGACTCCCATTCAGACCACAGTTTTTGAATACACTGCCATTGCAGTTTGATATTTTATTATTAATATTATTTTCATTCCTTGGTGTTGAAATCCCTTAAAAAATATATCTTTTTGTTCCACAGGAGATAGTGCTGTTTTCTCAGGTACTGTATATCGATGACTGAGAGCTCATGACAGCATATTTCCTTTATCGTATAAAATCATACACTTGAAAGCCAGTTCAATAAATAATTACAATTATTTTGATTTGGTTGTGTTCTAGGGATGTCATAGTGTGGTGTGCATGTGTATGTAGACAAAATTTTGTGTGTATATGGGAGGAGCCAAAATTCAGCCATCAAATCATGGTCATTTCAACGTAAAATGATCAAATCTATTTTTCAGTGCTTGCAAGATAGTTTAGGCTTATGTGCATATGTGTTTGTATGTGCGTGTGTGTGTGTGTGTGTGTGTGTGTGTGTGGGGGGGGGGGGGGGGGGGGGCAGCGACAAATGCTTACTTTTTCAAACAGGCTCAAAGCCTGACCTCAGCATGTGCCCACTCACAGACCCATGTTTACATGCCCTTTGTCCAATGATATAAACATAAAACTGTCATTTAAGGGGTTAAAATTTTGAAACCAAGTAAAAATTTGGCATGTATGGTAACAGCTGAAGTTACTGAGAGTGGCCATGTAAAAAAATTGGAATGATACATTCATACATAATTTTTTTTATGGCAACATTTCTTGCCCGGTTAATTTTACCCTTAGGGATTTATTTGGTGCCTATAATACAAAATCTGACTCTGTACGTGTTGTTGAAATTTTGATCTGCCTATGGAGAGTCAAAAAACAAGACTGGAAAAGGTAGCAATGCACCGAGTCT
Source organism: Cetoscarus ocellatus (assembly GCA_037902135.1). Classification (NCBI taxonomy): domain Eukaryota; kingdom Metazoa; phylum Chordata; class Actinopteri; order Labriformes; family Labridae; genus Cetoscarus; species Cetoscarus ocellatus. The sequence continues at coordinate 1,492 of JBAMNC010002109.1, forward strand.
TTATTCTCATGAGAAGGAGACAATACAGAGAAGCACACGGCAGAAAGCAGTTCAGAGTATTGTCCCACTGAAACAAATGTGACACCCCCTTATATACCTCTCAAGGAGGCCTCTGGCTTTGGGGGAAGGAGAAAAAACAGCAACACAGAACTCCTTACCAGCTGTTGATTGGGGTGCAATAAAACAGTTGGAGACTCTCCTCAGGAAATTTCTCCTAGGTATAATCTCCTGTGTTATTCCAGATCTCTCCCTGACCTCTGTGCCCAGAGGGTGACACAGTGGGGTGAGAAACAGGAGAGTTCACCAGGTCATTCACACAGCAGGACAGTTGAAGTAACAGATCTAATCAGGTAAATAATAAATGTATGCAAAATTTCCACCACACACGAAAAATAGACATGCATCAAAATTAATTTTTCTACTAATCTTTGATACTCCCAAGCTCTGATAATCATCCAAAACACATGACATTTTTCATGGAATGAACTGAAAATAATTCACTTTTTGTGGGTTTTTTTTGTATTTTTTAAAAGTCAACTTTTTTCACAAAAACTGGCATTTAAGGGGTTAAAATTTTGAAACCAAGTAAAAATTTGGTATATATGGTTACAGCTGAAGTTACTGAGAGTGGCTATGTAAAAAAAAATTGGATTGATACATTCATACATAGTTTTATGGCAACATTTCTTGCCTGGTAAATTTTACCCTTAGGGACTTATTTGGTGCCTTTATTAAAGGGATGCACAAGGGTTAAGACAATCTTGTTTGCTGATGATACAACTTTATACTTTCTTGTGGGGACAATTTGGAAAAACTTTTGAACACAGTGCAAATTGAACTGGGAAAGATGAAGAGCTGGTTTGATTCAAATAAACTCACACTAAACCTCATTAAAACTAAATATATAATATTTGGAAACCGACCAACTCAAACTAATGATAAAATCATGATCAATCACGTAGAGATTGAGCGAGTGTCCAAAATAAAATTTCTTGGAGTGATGATTGATGATAAATTAAATTGGAAATCTCATATTAATTGTGTGAAATCAAAAATGTCAAAGTCAGTTGCAATTTTGTACAAAATAAAAGAGCTTTGAAATCAGCCATCTCTGTTCACCCTGTACTGCTCCTTTATACTTCCATGTATGAGTTACTGTGTGGAAGTGTGGGGAAACACATATAAGACAAACACTTAAACCGATATTTATCCTTCAGAAAAGAGCAGTAAGATTCACCACTAAATCAAGTTACAGAGAACCAACGAATCCACTCTTCATCAAACTAAAAACACTAAAATTTCAGGACCTAGTTGACTTCAAGACAATCCAAATCATGCACAAAGTTACAAATAATCAGTTGCCAAAAAGTATTCAAAAGTTTTTCCATTTTAGGAAGGGTAAACATAATCTCAGAGGATTACACGTTTGAAAAACCAGCAGTCAGGACTAATATGAGACTACACTGCACATCAACAAAAGGAGTTCCTCTGTGGAACAGCTGCAGTAAAGATATAAAAACATATACAACAATAGGTAGGTTGAAAAACATTTTCAAAAATACCAGCCTAGGATGGTATGAAGTTAAAGACAAAGGTGTGCTTTGGCATAATGTGTAAATAAAATTAGATTGGTTTGTACTGTGAGTAACTTTTAGATGTTCTGTTACATTTTTGCTGTTAGCTGTATTTAAGCTGTATTATTTGTTTCCTTGAGTGCCTAAGACTTAAATTTTTTTAAGTTCATTTTTGGAAAAAAGGGGTAGGACTAGACAAGTTATGTACTTCATCCTACACCCTTTTTAAACAGAAAAAAAGGAGAACTCATTCTGAAAATTCTATACTGATCTTGCTCTACTGTATCATTCTGTTTTGTCTTCCAATGTATATATACAGTATATTTTTTTTCTCATTTTTAAGATGTTCGAAATAAATGTAAAAAATAATCATAATAAAATAATTAATTAATTACTTAATTAATTCAATTCAATCTGGTAAATCAAATAAATCAATCTCATCTAAAGTCAGTGAATTCTCTCTGAGTGTATACCTGAATAAAGCACCCAAAAATTATCTCTTGATTTATATGAATTTTAATGAAAGGCAGGACAATATAACATGGATAAATGGCACACAAAATGAATTATTAATAAATAAAAAAAAATTTTAACAGATAAATGGCAATGCAGTAATGTGAACTGATAAGACAGATTTGACTGAATTCAAGTTTGATGGGAATGAGCGAAAACCTGATTGTCAATATCACTCAGTTGTTTAGTAAAAATAAATCAGAGATGATAAAAAAGGACTAAAAGAGAGATTAATTAAGGCTCTTAAATTTGGAAATAATGTATCTAAAGCTGCGTTCACACCGAATGCAACTTTGCCACCATAATCGCGTCGCCCATTGAAGTCGCGTCGCGTGTCCATGAATACCTCATTTTGGACACAGTCGCCGTTGCCATTGTTCAGTGAGGGCACGTCCGCTCGAGTTTCACTGCGATCATATCATATATCATATAAAAGGTGTAAAAAAGATGTATAAGCTGACATTATTCCAACTGTATCCTTTTCACTCACCTACCAATCACAAAACACTGCAGCTGATGGCCCTGCAGCAGCATCGTCTGAGAATTCTCTGCTGTCTGTCCAGGCGGAACTAATGTACTCACTAACTGTTTCCCACACGGACATGGATTGTTACTCTGTAGGCCGGAATAAAAACTGTCTGTCAGGGGTACTGTCACACACCCACACACTGCTGATTGGCTGTTGCTGCACAGCCACACACGATATTGCCTGAATAGATCAACTTTTTCAACTTTGGCGTCAGAGTAACGAGCAATGTGGTGGCTTTGATCGCGGCTGTCACTTCGCTGGAGTGTTAGCCCTGCCCCATCGCGGCTGTACATTGGTTTTACATGGAGAGTGGTCGCTGAGGACGCTCAAGTTGCGTTCGGTGTGTAGGCACCTTAAAGGTGCGTTCACACCGAATGCGACTTTATGACCAAGATCGCGTCGCAAACCCAAGTCCCATCGCCTGTCCATAGGTCATTTTTTCCGCTGTCGCCGTTGCTCAGTGACGTCACGCCCGCTAAAGTTTCACCCCACGATCATATCATATATCATATAAAAGGAGATATTAGCTGACATTATACCAACTGTATCCTTTTCACTCACCTACCAACCACAAAACACTGCAGCTGATGGCCCTGCAGCAGTCTGTGAGTTTTTTGTGGTCCGTCTAGGCGGAACTAATGTACTCACTAACTAATGTTCCTCACACGGACATTGATTGTCACTCTGTGAACCGGAAAGAAACAGTCTATCACAGCTGTCAATCATGCACTCACACAACGCTGATTGGCTCCCACGGCGCCACATCGCCTGAAAAGTTCAAATATTTCAACTTTGGTGACGTAGCACAGCAACCCCAGAGCTCCCATCTGAAGCTCCAAAGATGCGACCAAGTCGCCCAGAACGCATCCGTCACATCGCATGAGATCTGGTCACGCGTGGTCATGGCTGATCGTGGCTGTACATTGATTCTGCATGGAGAGTGGTCGCTGAGGTCGCCAAAGTCGCGTTCGGTGTGAACGCACCTTAACGGAGCATGATTCATCCAACCTCTGGTTTCAACCGTGCCAACTAGAAATGCCTTACTGCATGCTGGTTGCTTTGTCGCTACTCGCTCCACAGGGTCCAGGCTGGTGCTGGCAAAGTTGGCAAAAGATTTCTTTCTGCAGTTGAGGCTGGCATGAAACAGCTGGCCCAAAGGTAGCGAGGCTGGTATCTCTTCAGCATACTGGCAGGGCACGATGTCGACTTTATGTCGTGATGAAGAGGCTGGCTCCTTGAAGTTCAGGTATAAGTTCACTTGACAAAAATCAGCTTCAGTAACTGGTCTCAGTTCATCAAAAAGAAAAATGAGGGTGAAAAGGAAAAATGAAGATCTTTCTCAAAAGAACATGTTTTTTTTTTTTAAGAAAAAATTTATTCTTGGTGACTTAAACTTTAAAGTAAAGAAAAATCATTGAAAAGTTGAAGGAAGAAAATAAAGTTACACGTGTAGGAGAACTGATAGGAAGAGGAGGGGGGCAGATGTCTCCAGAGAAGACGGTCAAGACAGGAGGAGAGTCATGGAATCAAGACAAGGTTTCTGACCTGAGGAGGACTTTTCAGCCCTGTTTACATGGAGACGCTCTGACCTGAAACACAAAGGTTGTTCCTTTGCGTCTTCAAAAGCAATCCGCATTCACTGGTTCTCTACTCAAAGCAACTCAAACATTCTATAATGATTATCAGAGTCTTGAAATGAAAGTTGGATCAGGCACAGCTGAGAGAAACTGCATGAAATTCAAATCTGTTCATTGACACATGATAAAAGACATCATTTAAGATTAAAACAAATTTTCAATCTAAAACCTTTAGTCTGATTAAGTTTGCTATTAAGTCTGTTCATTTTTATTACAGTCTAACATTAGAAACCAATTTCTAATCCAGTCCATGATCCAGATAAAACAACTGGTTACTAATACTTTGATTCTAAAGAGTAATTCTTACGACTAAACTAATTAAAGCTGCAAGCAGCATTGGTCGGGTCCTTGCTCTGTCGCAGGTCCCTGGAGGTCCCCTCCATTTTGAGGGTTTCATCCCTTGTCATCCCTTTGAACTGCTGAAGTTAGACTGCGGTGTGTAGCTGCAGCTCTGTCAGGAGCCTCAGACTTTATAATGGGTGTGTATTACACACTCCATGTTCCAGCCTTCAGTGAGTCACATGACCAGCTGCGCTGAACTGTCAATCAGTGAGTGACATCATCTGCTGCCCTCATCCAGATTCAAATTGGAGCAGCAGAGCAACCAAATCTGTTGGAACATGTCCTCATTAATACTGCAATTTTAACCAAATCCCTCTAAAAAGATGATATTTGAACTAGAAATTTTGTCAGGAATCCATCCATGTAATTTTAAAAGCTGTATGACTTTGTTTTTTCTGTAGAGAAAGAAATTCCACAGGTTTTCCAGAGCTGTATTTTCTTTCCCCATTCATTTGAATGGGGCTGGGAGGGCTTCTTTGAGGTTGACCAACTTTGAGGGCTTGTTATTTGGAAACCGTTTGAGAAACAACAGTTTCCTTCAGAACTTTTGATCACCATGGCCTACTCTGTCATCTGTCAAGGCTCAAGCTGATACCATTTAAGACCTAGGAGGAGAAAAAAAAAATTCTGGACAGTTGTAATTTTATTTTGAAAGGCAAATTGCCAGCTTCCTGTTTGAGATAGGTCAGGGGTGTCAGCACGTGATTTGTGGGTCTTGATGAGACTAACATTTGGACATTGGTTTGATCTCTCTACCACATTCCTTGTTGCCGCCACAACCGTTTTTGTGCACTGTACTGTACGTAGGTGGCGCTAGAGAGCAAATTTTGGAATGTTTTGGGTTAATGTTTTCGTTTTCTCAAATTTTGCACCCCATATGGCAGATTTGTCAATTTTGCCATGACTGTGAGCGCGTTAAGGGTGTCAAATCATGGTGCAAAGTGGGGATGATCCGGTGAGCTCTTATTTTGAAATCCAAATTGCCGGCTTCCTGTTTGAGAAAGGTCAGTGGTGTCTGAGCTTGATTTGTGGGTCTTGATGAAATGATTGTTTTCGCGTTTGTTTGATCTGTCTATGACATTCCTACTGGCCATGAGGGCCATTATAGTGTGCCAAGGGGGCACTAGAGAGCTCTTTTTGGCATTTTGGGGGTTCATTTTTTCATTTTATGAAATTTTTCACCAATTCTGAGGTGTGTGCCAAATTTGATGAGTTTTTGAGCATGTTTAGGTTTTCGAGGCTTGTGGAATAATAATAAAGGAGAAACGCTACAGGAACAAGTAAGGACCTCTCTAGCTCCAGCCAGCGCCCTCTAAAGAGAGAGTTACGACATGCTTTGATCTCGCCACTGCGTGGTCACATAGTTTCATGGAGCTCCAAATAGTTCCAAAAACACCAGAGCTGTCAGTCTGTTTGAATGATTTTGAGCGGGAAAGACAGCTGCAGCAGAGTTATTTCAGTAAATATTAACTTATTATCTACAACAATTGTTATTTTGATTGGCATATACTCTTATGTGTTATCTTATATTTCAACTTTTATTAATAGATGTCATTTTAGTGATCAGATTACAGAATCAACTTATTATCTACAGCAATTGTTATTTTGATTGGCATATACTCGTATGTGTTGTCTTATATTACAACTTTTATTAATAGATGTCATTTTAGTGATCAGATTACAGAATCAGCAAGTTTTTCTATGATCAATTTTGGAGGGAATAGGGATTACATAGACAGTCACAGCGGTTTTTGTTACTGCTTATATATTAGAGGCAATTTCGAATGAATATGAAGGCACACGTGTGCTAATTATGACTCTGACCATACATGTAGTAGTATTTTTTTGTGATGTAGAGGAACTAATTATATCATTATAGAGGAACTATTTTGTTGCAGATAAAACGGTATATGAGAAGACACTGTCTGTAGTATATAATGTTCATTATTCATAACTAGGCCTTCATAGTTTCTGTGGGGTTTGCCAAAAAATAAATAAATTTTAGAGTTAGAACTGGATTACTACCTCAATGACAGCACACACATTTATTACCCACTTATCACCTATCCATAGTTCAAACCTCACTAAAACTAAAACTAAGCCACATACATGTCCACAATCCCACCTGAGTTTTGCCTCTATGTCCACCTTCTTTTTTTCTACCTTTACTTCACTAGTTTTTACCACAATACATGTGTGGAGGCGAGTGTCTTTGTGTGTGTATGTATCTATGTATAGTTATTATTTTCTTTGGGACAACTATACTTTCTTCATAGCCTTGGTTTGCCCTCTTACCTTACAAGACTGGAAAAACATACTGTGTTTCAGGACTCCTTACAGATTATCCAACTCCACAACCAGAATAATGTCAGTGTTTTGTGTGTATTTTTGTTTACTGTCATTACTCTTCTGTATGTTTTGGTCACCTTACCACCAATAAAAATGTTGGAAACTCTTAAATTACTATGCATTTAAATCTTTGTTGTACACCTTTTCATCTAATTATTCAGCCTTAAATCTTCACTCGCATAAATGTTCACAAACAGGCATGTTAAATGAATATCTATGAGTGCAAGTATAGCAAATACACAAGTTCAGCCAATAGTGCATAAATAAACACAGCAATAAGTTTGTATTCAACAAGCATTTTATTACATAACGTATTAACGAGCTGGGAAAGTGGTACAAGGTTTTAAAAGAGCCAGTGCATTTTTTCTCCACAATCATTGCTCCTACACAAATTCACAATTCTTTTTAAAGACCTCAACAGGAAAATGAGGATGTGTGGCTGTCAGAGAAAACTAGGATCCTAGGATTTATAAAGAAAAATAAATGAAAGAAGAGACAGAGAGGAAAGACATTGGGTTGGATTTGAACAGGTGTAAGAGGGAAAAAATAAAAGGCATACCTTTAAAAACAGAAGAAGTAATTATTTATTCCATTTATAGATTCATACCTTCCAATGGTTGGCTGTGTAGCATTTGGATGCACCAATCGGTTTCGAGAGACACCCATGTATGGCTTCCCCAAACATATGGACAGGAGAAAAAAATGGTTGGCCAGAGTGAGCAGAAGCAACCTCACCTCACCTCAAAAAAGACTACAATAACAGAAAACTGTGTGCTGTAATTAATACCCATGCTGCAAATTTGTGGATAAAGTTGTATCATATTTTCATCCCATATGATAAAATTCAATGAAATTGTAACTAGTAATTAAAATAGGAAACGGTAATACTAACCGTTGGAAATTTTACCGCGGTTTATCATTTTATCGGTAACCGTTACATCCCTAAATAGATATTGATAATAAATATCAATACATGGTATAGATAATGAATGGATATATATTTAAATGTAACATTTCCAACAATGTACTTTTCCACTACCAAACTGCTTTGTTTGGCACTTTGCTATATGGCACAGGCCTACATGTCCTTCCACCAGCAACACCAACCAGCCACAGTCTGCAGACATTACAAGAGGAACAACCACTACCAAATTGGATAAATGGGCAATTTTTGCAGCAAATATGATATCCACATACTTCAAACACTTTGTAATACTTGTTTAAACTGGGGTACAGAAAAACTGCTGTAAACTGAGAGTCAACAGGTCTTAAAGGTCCCATGTCCTGCAAAATCAATTTTCTTTGCTTCAAATGTTGATAGAAGGGGGCTTGGAGCTAAATAGTTCAAAGAAAATGCCCCTTAAAATCACTGATCCTTACTTCCTGACGTTTATTATGTAATTGCTGTACAGCCTCCTCCTCCAGAAGCCATGACTGTTTTGAAAGTTCTTTTCCACAGTCTGTAACACCTCCTCCCTCCTCCAATCAGACATCATTTGAGCAGCCAATCAGTGAAGAGCTCATTATCACAACCTCTTGTACAGCCTCAATTAAAAAAATCTTAACTCTCTCTTTAACCTTTTAAGGGTCTCAAGATAGATGGGATGAGTCATAAACTGAAAATGACAAGAAGCGCAGTCATAGATCCAATGTTTCAGACAAGAAACTGGGGGGGGATGCTACATTCAAATTCATACTAGCTTTCCGTGACTACCAACCCTGCCTTTAGTTGAGGATACTTTTTCTGAATATCTCACTTTTACCGAAGACTTTCCACTGATTGCTTTTCCAGTGTGCTTGTACCCTTCTCCCAAAGCCTCTCAGTGTAAACTTGTCTTTTGTTTTCAGAATAACAAAGAAGAGTCTCAGAGCAGTGATCTTCAGGGAGCTGGCTTCCTCAGTGCAGAGGATCTCAGACAGGGCAGAGGGATGTCAAGGAGACTGCGTACAGGGATTTAAGCTCTCAGGTCCTAGCTCTTTTCGAGACAAGCGCAGTTACTGTAGTGTGGCAACAAAGTACAAACACCCTGCCGTCGAGAAGCATCACCTCGCAAAATGGAACCACAAACTGTTAAAATGCCAACCTGACAAAACAAGAGACTCTGATCTCAGGTGAGCTGCCAATGAGCGCACGTCTGACTTTGAGCCTGCAAGCGGCTTTAAGAGATTTAAAAAGCTACTTTAGGCAGCATTTTACAAACACTTTGAAAACATGTGACCTTACTGAGAACTAAGAGCACATACTCTCATCCACTGTATTCAAGAGGAAGATTTTATGGAGCTAGCATTTTATGTAAAGGTCACCTAACTGCTGTAATGAAAACAGCTCATTCAGTAAAACTGTGTTGAAGTGTGCATAGTAGCTGCATCAGCCTACGGTCATCATACATCAGAGGTCATCAGCTGCATTTGTACAGGGGCCAGTTTTTTTCTTAACATGCATTCTAGGGGGCAGATTTTTTTTTTTAATTAAAACAATATAAATATTCTAGTCTAATTAACAAATAATCACTTTTTGTTACTTGGGAATAATCTTAAGCCTTTAAAAGTAAGATCAGTCCTTTCACTCCTACTGATGCCAGACAGCATAATGGGTGATAGGACAATTGTAATATCTTGGCTTTTATTTCACTGGGCTGCAGTGTTGTCCAGCACCAGGTTTGACCTCAAGGTACTTGTTTTCTTGGATGACTGTTGGTTGAAATGGCTGAAAGGAGGATTTTTGTAAGGCGGAAAAAACATGAAATAGTTTTTTTTTATGTGGCTTTATGTGGCCTCAGGGCTGCCAGTTGATGACCACTGCTGTATGTGTTAACAGTTTTTTTTTTTTTTTTACCAGAATAAAATAAAAACATACTCTTCTTCAATCATCATCATACAAGAACCTATCTTTTAAAATTGTCTATAAATGACTGAGTCTATTTTTTTGGACTTGATAAGGGAAATGAATATAGGCTTCACTTTTTGGTAACCGGTACATCAGTCATCCAGGAATTAAACTTAAGTGAGCATTCTACAGTCTAAAAGTCATATTCATCTGCAAAGACCATGGGACTGTGGTAAGTATTGGATGAAGCCTGAGTGATGTTAGCCCATGTAGATACAAATGGGCAGTTTTGGAGTCTAATTTGCAGGGTTTAAACATTAAAAACTACTCTCCCAAACTAACGCATAGTCAACCTAGAAACAGTGAAAGTGGTGAGCACCTCCCAAGGCTCACACCAAACTGGATTGCTGTTTTTACCAGCCATGACCCTGATTATGCATATGAAATTCACAGATTCATTCATGTAATACCAGACAGGTTAGTCATCTTCACCTTCCTTTCTATAAAACCAAACACGGTCAGTTTTCCATCAGATATCGTGGTGTACAAATATAGAATGATAAAAGACATGTAACAGAGAGCTCATCATCATTACAAACTTTTAAAAGAAAACTGTCTTTACATTTAATTCACGAAGCTCAGTTTTCTTTAAGTCTCAAATTTGTTCAAATTTTGTCAACTTTTTGATACTCGCGATATTTCTGTTAGTTGAACCTGTTTATATTTGTTGGTTGATTATTTGTTTTTCTTTTTAAAACATGAATGAACACATGTAGTATATGCATGTATTAGTTTGTGTTCTTACTGAAATCTTTATTGTTCTTTATTTTTTTTTTCTTCTCATAGAAAGGAGAGGTCCCTTGCATTGGCTTGATGGCTTCTTGACCTCTCCTGACACATTTCCTTTTCAAACATTTCCAATTGATTTTATGTAATCACTTATTGTGCAAACTAAATAAACTTAACCAAACTTAACTATGCATGGATCATTTCTTAAAGCCAAAACCAAAAAGTTTTGACAAAATTCCCCCGTTTTACATTGTGTGCTGACCACTAATACCGTTTGTTTATTTCTAATGTAAAATCTGGCATTTTAACATGGGATTTGAATGTGACGCCCAGTATTTCTGAGGCCAGCCCCAAGTGAATACCTTGAGGAACTTCACTTTTTACACTTAAATAAGGTTTCATTTTTTCCACCAGTGATTGATATTTGCATTTGCTTGGCTGTAATATCATTTTCTCATTTTTGATGCAACACATTGACAAAACTTAAAGAAGAGGATCACAGAGGACTACAACTGCCAAAGTTTGGCCAGAGCGCACACAAACTACCGGATACTTGCTAGTTTTTGACCTTGTCCCTCACTTCTGAGAGGGCCACCAATATCTAATTTACCCTTTGTTGAGCTCATCCATAACAAGAAGTGATCCTTTGTCAAGCCCCACCCTCCTTGGTAACTGTTACAAAAATAGAGAAAATTTGTTGTTGCTGGCGTTTTTTCCATTTGAAATACTTGAAAATTACTCACGATTTGACCAATTTTTATTAATTTTCAATTAATTTGATTCTTATTCAATTTGGCCATAGTGAAAAAATATGGACAAAAATACAGAAGGGTCTATGAAGATAACTCAAAGTTACTGCTTGGTGTTTCTAGAACGCCAAATATCATCAGAATTTGAATCTTTTCTCTTACCCTCAAGTGTGTGTGAGTGTTCTTTGTGATTGTTAATGGTGTAGCAACAAACTTGAGGCAATAGTTTAACCACATGCATTTTAAAGGTTCTGCTAAGACAAGAGTTTGTATGCTGGGCTACTCCGGGAAAGAGACAATGGCTAATCATTAAGCAAGCTGCATGAGGCAGGAAACACAACAAGCACAGCTGTGTCAATGACAGTAAATGCAAAGAGAACATTGTTATTAAAACATTATTCAAATATTTGTCTGCAACTTTCAAATGACAGTCTCACAGAAAATTACAATTCCTCTTTGATACCTGATGCAGGCAGCCATCTCCTAAAGTTTGAAACCTTCGCCATTGTTATCTCATTTTGGACAGATACAAACAACAGAGTAATAACACTTTAGAAAGTATGACAAAATTTACCAAAAATTCTTTGACAAATGTTTTCAGCTTTTTTTGTATATAATTCATTGTGGTTAGCAACATTTGTTTGTCTATCCTCAAATAATAGGGTAAAGGTTGGACTTCTTAAAGAATCATATCTTCCTTTTTCTTACTATTAGTTTTTGGAGCATGGCCTCCATCAAACTAATAAGAGGGTTTAGCTGTATATTTATACTGAGTATGTTTTCTGTGTGCTAAAGATGTATTTTGTTGTACTTCCTCATTGTTTTGTGGTAAAATTGTCATGAAGTATCAACAAAAGTCTTTCTGTTTTACTCACACACACACACCCTCAGCTCAGCAGCGAGTGGTTCAGTGCATGTGCAGCAGGAGATAGATGCTAATTATGCTAATGGTTCCCAATTAAGCCAGGTCTCTATGGAGACAAAACTTCAAAGCTTTTATTAGAGCACGCTGTCAAACTGGTTAGAGACATTTGCAGGAGAATAACAAGCGTGCAGACTGTGAGACAAAGAGGGAGAAGCTGAATTTAAGGGTCACAAAATGTGCATAGAGACACATTGTTTAAACAAACTGCAAACACTTTATTTCGGGAGATAACTGTACACATATTAACAGAACACACCCATGAAACATGTGCACTGAAGAAATACACTGATTAACAATGGAATAAAATCTGAATGGATCATCAATAACATGAACACCTGAGTGCACATGCAGACACACAAACGCACTCATTATGAATCAGTGATTTATCTCTGAAGAACTGAACATCTGGTTTACATTTGCTGATCAGCTCCTAAACTGAGAGATGAAGATGTTGGTACGACTGTTGTTAATGATAGGATCCACTCCTCGACACACACACACTCATTTACACTAACAGAAACTAGGCCCACCTCTAAACAGTTGTTTACACCAACAGGCGAGGTTCATTACTCTAATGTTTCCCAAGCTCTCAGTCTCCTGGGTTATTTTTATGATACTGTTTATGTTCATTATGTGCTGCTGAGTGTGTTTGTTTGTGTAAAAGGGATGCATAGTGTCAGTAACATGTCAGTTTAAAAGTTAATCATTGTGATCTGTAGATGATAATATTTCTTGCAGTGGTTACTGCTGTTTTTATATCCTTATGTTAACAGCTAAGAAGTCATATTTACCTGCGCCAAGGAGGTTATGTTTTTGGGAGGGTTTGTTTGTCTGTCTGTCTGTTAGTTAGTTAGTTAGCAACATTACTCAAAAATTTATGGATGGATATTGATGAAATTTTCAGGGAATGTCCGGATTGGGATGAGGAACAAATGATTAGATTTTGGAAGCGATCCGATCCAGAAAAAACTGCCATTACGGAAAATGCGATTTTCGTGAATAACTGCTGAACTAATGTTGATATCATTATGAATTTAGTTGCCAATGGTATGTTTTTCATGGTGCAAATGACAAATAGGGGAACTGTGGCACTTGGAGGAGGTTTGCACTCTCTGAGTGCTTTCTAGTTTCCCTTAACGTAGGGTTGTATACGTCAGTGACTGCGGGATTACTAATGTCCAAAGAGCCTCGTAATTTAAACATACCAAGCACCCCTGAACCACCTCTATTCTTAGTCTGAATGCTCGGTAAGAGGACAAGCCACTTTAAGACCCCCTTCGCCACATGTGCTCTGTCTTTTCTGATTGGTTGACTGATCTACTCTGTGGTAACTGGTCACTTTAGCACATGCCAGTGCCAGACCAACGGCTCTGCATTCTTACACAATCTCTGCACTTGAAACTCTTAAAGTGAAATTTAGTTTCACTGCTTAGAATAAATGTTGCACAAAGTAAACATAATTGTTCTTCCTCTGTTCCAAAAATAATCTTGCCCACACGCATATGTTTTCAAAACCACATGGAGACCATATGCGTTACTTTAAGTTTAGGTTTCAATATAAAGACCTGCAGCTTTAGCAACGTCCAGCATAGCACAGTTCTTACATAAACTGACGTGGTAATGTTGCACCGTGACATCACTGATGGAAAACTTGTGTATAGTGCAGTGTCTCAGACCCTGTAGAGGCAGTGTTTGTGAATTATTGAAATGTCACTGAAAGGCCAGTCTTTTGCTAATTTCTGATGTGTGTCCACAATTAATTCATTCTCACAACTTCATTCTCTGCTCATCTCTGTCTAATTTATTTTCCATTACAGACATTCACAACTTTCACATTCCTGTGTCCCATCCTTACTTATAACCATACTCTACTCACAACCAAAATATTTATCCAATACATGGACAATAAACCATTTCATTAAAATAAGAAGATCTATTCTATACATTTTTAATTTTCCATTAATTGTTTTTTACCTCTAACTTTTATACTGGTATGTTATACCAGTATTTACTAGAATCAAAATAATTAAATAAACCATAACAAAAATGGCCTCCACAGACCCTAAACCCTGTTTTTTTTCTACATAAACACAGTGTCCACAAACCCTCATACTGGCAGGAATTTTTCAGAAAGTGTATTTTAAGTGATTTAAGTGATTTATAATGAAGTCTGTGTGTGTTCAAAAGGCCAAACACAGAAAAGGGACATTTTCAAATGTCTGGATGTCTCCATGTGGACAAGGTCTTAGAGACCTAATTTGCCCTCCAAGTACACCAGTTACTGGTCTGATAATCCTTCTAGGGTTATAATGATATGAAATTTTCACCTCACAATTACACTGGTCAAATATGTCTGAACAATGATATTATCACATTATTTAGAGGAAACTACAGGTAAAAAATCAATCATGTAAGTTAATAAACCATAAACCTGCAGTAATGAAATTAAATCATGAAATTACAAAATCAAAAGACAATGTGTATTTAAAACTGCATTTTAGAAGGCTCAATCCCCTTCTTACCATTATAAACAAAAAATGATTTCTAACATACAGTATGTTCATGCAAAAATCACAGAGAGAGGTTTACCTTTCTGATTTGAGTTAAAGTCTGTTACATTTCATTTATGGCTCATTTTCTTGTTAATTTGCTGTTGAAAACACAAATTTTCTGATTTTAGGAGTCAAATACTTTGAGGGTTAAAGCATTAGCCTGTAATTACAGATAAGGACTCTTATTGTGATTTATTTATTTTATTCACAAACGTCGAACCTGAAGTAGAGAAGGTAACAAGCTATAACACACACAGACATGTGAGGTAAATGTTGTGCTGCTCGGGGCGTGTGTGTTTGGTTGTGTGTTTGCTTTGCTCTGATGTTGTATCAGAGAATCCCTCTGTTGTGCTGCTCTTATCTGACCATCACTGTGGCAGGAAGGTTGAGCTGGCCCTAAATTATGTACCTAATAGTCTCACAGTATTACTGTATATTTATCAATATGATTAGCGCATCTTTTAATAAAAGACAGGTATCATCCATACTGGTATATTGTGCCAGCCCTATCGACCATGCTCTCCTTCTTTAATGTGCATGTTTTACAGACACAGTTTGTCTAAATTTAATTGTTAAGGTTGTCCAACATCTTTGTCAAAGAGCAGTTACAATCTGGATCACATAGGCATTTACATAAATGCCCTCAAAAAAAAAAGATTTTATCTCTCACTTGTCATATGCATTGAAAAATACAAGAGGTAACAGCCCTACTTTTACCATAACTAAAGGTTTAATTTTTGTCTATCATGATGGCTGTGTTTATAGATAATTCATAGTTTTTCAAATCATGGGAATCAACTTTGTGCTGTTATGCACATAAACATAGAAGAAGACTGGTCTTGAGTTTTGGATCAGTCAAATAACAAATGCAAAGCTGACACTAGAAATGTGATAAAAAAGCATGCTCCACTTTAACAATCCCTTTGTGAGGAGCAGCTGCTTTCAGGGATAAAAAATCTGAAGTCAAGAAATGATTTTGACTTTGAGCATGAGTGGTAGATTTTGATGATAGTAGGATTTAGTGGGAATAGGAGAGAGTGAGGATTTGTCCTGAAGAGAGGAGCATTAGTTGTGAATCTAATGGCTTAATCATTGCCGTAATAATCATTTCATTTGTACAATTTCACAGCTGATTGAAAGTGAGAAGGCTCGAGTACTTCACGCAACCATTAAGGTTCAAAATGAGTGGATGAGTTGCCTTAAATCATGAAGGGGAACAATGGAATATGACTGCTAGTTTTAACAAAGCTGAAAAAATATACTAATGATAACTGCACTAAGCTTGTTGTGTATAATTTCTATGGCAAGGATAGGTGGGTGTGGGACAAGGAGAGATGTTAAAGGCAGAGGAAGCAGGGGAAAAGAAGGGAGAAGTGGAGGGTCAGACTAGTCATCCTCAGTCTGTCTGACTCTAATTGCTCCCCTGGCTCAGCTTGTCAGAACAACAGCAGCACGGTGAAGGACTCTGGCTGAGGACAGGGAGCAAAGTGACCGTTCACTTTCCCCTCAACTTCATCTTTTTCAACATGAAAACATCAAGACTGGGACTTTCTCCAGCGTATGACTCCATTTGTGCAGTGACAGAATGCAGACATGGGGCTGAGATGAACAAGAAAGCTCTGTTTAATAGCTGAGATGTAGCAGGAACTTGTTTTTTGGAGTCTGATTTCATATCTCTGTCTGTGAACAGATTTAAGAGATATGGTACAGTGAAGTTTTTTGATAAAAAATTTGATAAACTAGTAATAAAAAATACAAGACATGATACATGACCTTAGATAATGATAATACCATATAGCAGGAAACTCTACAATAACTTATACCAGGTGAATCATAGAATCATAAATTCTGATGATGAGGTGGGGCTACCAAATGCTACACTTAAATCAACTCTAAAGGCTAAGCAACAGCAGGTGTTTCTTACTTTAACAATGGTCCAATATCACATTATTATGATGTGCTCGCAGACATGATGGTAACATTAACTTTACTTTATGGGAGATCACAGCTTTGAACAACTCAAAATATATAAGTGAAATCTGCAATGTGGTGGGAACAAAGGATGACCAGGGAGTTATTAAAGACAACTAACCACTTCTGCAAAACCTGTTGTAAAAAGTTATGGCTAAAGTACCAAACACAAAAACTATACTCCTCAAAAAAATTCAGAGATGTAGATTTGGCCCACTATTAATCCTCTTTAATATTTCCAAATGGTAATGTTTTTTATATTGTTGGAAAATCCTGATTACTCATCTCTAAGGTGAGGGACAACTTATAAGGACCGTGCATTCATGGAATGAGCAACACAACTAAAAGTGTTGGTAGTGCCAAAATCCTGGAAGAAAGGCTATGGTCCCTCAGTGAAGCAAGGATGAGAACCAGCGTTCTTGGGCTGTTTTCTTTCTTGGACATCCCACTTCGCAGTCTGCCTTAGATTCCACCAAAAATTTAAAATACAATACCAATGGGTATTATTACAGGGGAGAAATAATCAACAAAAGTAACATTTATGTAGCATGGGGCAGCATGGTGATGCAGCAGATAGTGCACGTGCCTCACAGCAAAAGGCTGCTGGTTGGATCCCTGTGTCGGTCAGAGTATTTCTGTGTGGAGTTCGCATGTTCTCCTTGTGCGTGTGTGGGTTCACTCCGGGCACTTCAGCAACCTCACACAGACCAAAAACGTGCACATTAAGTTGAGTGGCAACTCCAAATTGCTTTTACATCTGAGTGTGAGTGTGTTGGATGAATGGTTGTCTGTCTCTCTATGTCACCTTGTGATTGGCTGGCGACCACTCCAGGGTCTGCCCTGCTTCTCGCCCAACGTCAGCTGGGATAGGCTCCTGCCCCCGCGACCCCAAAAGGGATAAGTGTTATGGATGATGGATGGATTTATAGCATATTATGTGTTATGAAATATTTTTCCTCAAGAAGTATAATTCAGATATCAGTTATGGCATATTTACTATCATTTACTATATTTAGTCATTTCAATTTTGCAATATTGACAACTGGTCTTTGATGAATGCCTTTTTACTAGAGATGGGAATTGGTAAGACTTGAATGATACCAATGCCATTAATGATTCTGCTTGTCAATCTGATTCTTTAATGATTCCCTTCTTCAATTCTGCTCATTTTCTATGTGGGCAAAGTTGGCTTGTAGGTTTTCAGTGGCAACAATATCAAAAATAACACTCCTGCTTCAAAGCTGTGCTGCATAGATAATGCTTCTTGCAAGTTGCTGGTGTTTGCACTACTGAAAGTTGTGCAGCAAGCGCCATGTTGTTGATAATGAAGCCAAACTTCTGACCACTTCTGACCCCTGTCAGTGAAAGGAATTGGTAAGGGAATCGACGAGCAAAAAGACTAATAATTTGATCCCTCAAGGGAGTTGTTATCTATCCTCTACTGGAACTGGTTTGCGATTCCTGACCCTACTTTTTACAACAAACAAACAATTATGGTATATCACAATAGCAACAAAAGGCAAAAGCAAATACATCAAACATAAAAAAGAACTGTTTAGCATATATCAGGCTTTGTATGCATTCTTACTGTTTCTGGCTTTAAGTGAGCAGCCCTTTGATGCTTTTGACACATTTCTGAGAAACTGGAAAACACCCAGAGAGCACACAACTCTGTGCAGAGACAGCCTGAACATATCTTTTCAAAACGCCTATCTCACAATGTTCAGAAATCATTTAAATATTGCTAGATCAGCACCAGACACTAATTACTATTTCCCCAGGCATTGGCCTAGTTTTCCATGAAAAGAAGTTAAAATATGCTCTCAGATTTAAAAAAAATACCCCTTTGGCTGTGAAATTAAAATATACTTTTGATAATTAAGTTCACAGACAGATTTAACCAGACAGCTTTGACCAAACGGAGTGTGACTGGAATCAATTTTAGCACTTTAACAGGTAAAGAGATTGGGCTGTGATACAAAAAAGGTTTGCCTGTTTGTCAGAGTCATGATGGATTCGGTCACAACATGATAAAAACTGTACAGCTGAACAAGTCTGCTTGTGATTGAAAGTAAGTGCCAAGAGATTTAATGCTGTTAGCAAATGATCAAAATCAGAAATCCTTTTTAGTTTCATATCCCAGGCCACTGAGTGATGAAATGCAACAGAGGATCTTTGATACAGCTGTCACTTTATCACTGTGTAAAAATGACAGAGGATGGTCATTCTTTGATGGATTTTAGACTTTTTTTTTTTAGAATCTGATTTTCTCTTTCCGTCAAATGAAAAAAAAAACGACTTACAGTCCGGCTTTGTTTGTTACTGTGTGGATGGATGTACATGCATGCATACTGCTGATGCTTAGAGACAGACAGTGATTGAAGTGTGCTTTCATTTTATTTGCCTCTTGATAAAAAAGATCTGAAACAAGAAGTAGAGCAGAACGGGGCATCTGGTCTTATAAATCACCCAAATATCCACTCACTCACTCAGCAGCAATGGCTGTCGCTTTTGTTCTGTGTGTGTCAGAGGATTGGGAGTTGGTGTGTCCTGCCTGTCAAAGTGTAGGTCTGTGTGTTACAGCTGAACCAGGAAACCTCTTTGCAGTGACAAATGACTCATACTGGAGTCGTCTTGAGACTGACCTGACGATGGCCTTTGTTTGTGGCTCATTGGAGCGTGAGGCCACACCTACGCCGCCCATGCACCGTTTGCCAGTTTTGATTTACAGAGTCTTACAGCCTGTTAACAAAATCCTCTTCCTCTCTGTTCTACTCTGATAACTTATTATCTTGTTCCAACATGGCCATCATTTTCAGCTAAGGCCTGGGCAGAGCACAACTGCCTGAACTGATTCATTTATTTCACAACAACAGTCAAGTGTTTGTACTCAAAGTTTGCTCACAGGCAGAGGCTTTAGGATCCATGGGTCACATCTGGCCTATTCATTTTATCAGAAGCCAGTTTTGCACAATAAGACATCTGTGAATATCTGCCAAGAAAAGCTGGCAGGCTTAGAAACTGTGAGTGTTCATGTTAGAAGTGATGTGAAATGCTTCTCAGAGTGAGCACACTGCCACCAATTCTTGGCTGGAGTCATAAGGGTAAAAATAACGGGACGAGGTAGAAATGGAGAAGAGTAGTGTAATCTGGCTGGATGTTGAGAAGAAGGAAAGGGTTAAGAGGAAGGATTTGGTGAAGAGAAACAGGAATGGGTTAGAACTGGTGAGTGAGACAGAGAAAAGCCAATGATAAGGAGGTGTTGAAGGTGCCAAGTGGAATCCCTGAAAAGTTAATAAGGTCTCACCTCTGTAGCCAATTACTTTCCATCTGCCTTTAGGTGAAACCACAGCTGCTGGGTGCAGATAATGATACTGTAAGAAGATGACTACTTTAAATCAGCCAGGACTTGTTCAAATTAGTTGCAATGTTGGAAAAAAAGATGCTGAGAGTGTAAGCCGACAGCCCGAGGCATGTCCGCCTCAGGTTGTCTGTTCATAGATGTACTCACTTAATGAAGCTCCAAAAGTATGTCAGTGCAGGATCTGCAGGAGGCTTATAGTAATGCATGTACTTCCTTTATCCTTTTGTCCTGGGTGACCTTAGAGGAAGGTGACAACATAATCTTTCTTTGTCTATATGTATTGCATTTTACTGAGACTGTCATGGTTTTTCAGAGAATGAGATTTAATGATTGAAGTGATCCTCTGGCCTTTGCTGCAGCAGTACAAGAAGGCTACATTTGTGAACCTATGGAAGACGTGTTGTATCTATCAGATGGACTGTTTGCACAATAAATTAGCTGTGTCCTTTCAAAAAACAGCACTGATGGTGTTTTACCATAGTAGAGTCAACAAATACACTTGATGAGAATTAAAGCACCACTCTCCAAAAAGAGTTGGTGCTTTAGGGCTGGGCGATATTACCTAATCTCAGTATCACGATTAATTGAAGCTCTTACCTCAATAATGATTAATGAACGATTATTTTATGATATGCTGGAACAAATTGGTGGTGTTACCGACAGTTGTCGAAACGGTCTTCCTGCAGTATTTACACTCAACCTCTTTCGCTTGATGTCCTCTGCACATTATCCAAAATGTGCCCAAACAACTGATAGATTGGCACTTGTCTCCTCCATCTTGGCAGCGCGTCCTTCGCTCTTGGCCCCACTTAAAGTGAACACAGACTGTATTGAGGGACGCGGTCATGAGACTTACACGGGGAAGATAATCTACAATAATCGACATAAGTAAAATTACTTCGATTAGAGGGTCTAAATGATTGGTTTCGATTACTTAATGAAAACAACATTTTGGGGTGTGGATCCATATAAACACTTAGAAGTATTTATATATTCCTGTGTTAAGTTATGTAATCTGCATATTTTTGCAGCAGAAAACAAAACTTCTCTATGTACTTCATTAAGTATATGAGAAAATAAGCCATTTTCAACAAAATGTTTCGTGAAAAGTCTGTATAAACTAAAACAACACCTGACTCTAAAAGAGGTTTCAAGATTTCTCCAAAAGGCCAAAGCAGAAGTTCACACACAAGTACTTTAAATCTGTTTTCATAACAGCATCTCTTCTCAAAGTTCAGCTGCTCCCACATCAGGAAAAAAAAAAACATCCACCCTCTCCATGCCCTCGCTCTGATTTTCTGCCGCCTTCTCCAGTACCCTGAGTCACAACACAATACTACAGCTGAAGGTAAATCAATTGTTTCTCCATTGTTCTCCTGAATGTCTCTGTGTGTTGTGTTTGATTTTGCATCTGTGTGGGTGTTTAACTGAGCACAGACGATGCCTGTGAATGCTCCCTACAATCACCGTACTATTAGTCATCTACACAAAACAAGTAAAAACAATACGGAGAAGAGGAGGCTGAGTGAGGTTCCTACCACAGCAGTAATTATCTCAGACCTGACAAAGAGCGAAGGCCTTCTGTGGAGGCGGCAGATTGCAGCAGAGCTTTTATGTGAAGGCGAAGTGGAGGTAAAATGGGATAATTGTTTTGGATGATGGCCGCCTCTCCTGTTACTACCTGCGTAGCAACGCTAACCTCAAATTGGCAGTCACGTTGTTGTCATGTGGTCAGTGTTAGTCCTGTAGGACTGTGTGTGAGTACACAGAGGTTTGAAGAGTGTGTGCAGGCCAGGTGAGAGTCAGCCAAGTACTACATGATTTCTGGATAGTGATCGAGGAAGAAACCAAGCAGAACAACACAATCAAACTCCCTTTCATCAATCTCTAATACACCTGCAGCTCTGCATCCATGCCCTGAGGGGCCTGACAAATATATCCACTGTTTTCAAGAATGCATTTTCTAAGAGGGTCTTTATGATTCTGTGTGATTGTTTTGTTT
>JBAMNC010002110.1:0-261459 GCA_037902135.1 Cetoscarus ocellatus
GTGCATTGTTAAAGCTCTGCTCAGTGGACTGCAGCTCTAAGCAGCCTGAAAGACCAGATCAAGAGAGATCTACGATTTCAGGAGGTACCTGTGACATCAAGAGACAGCAGGAAGAACAACATCTTTCTGGTTTGGGTCAAACTCCTTAATGGAGACTGACGGGGATGAAAATGGCCTCTGCTGAAAATACTAGTGCCAGATAATTCCAGCAAACCAGTGCAGAGCTGTGGACCAAGGTACGTTTATCAGTCCATTTCCTGGGAATAAAAGACACAAGCAGAAACACAAACAAGCTGTTTTTTCATTTTTCCATTTTGGGCACAAGACAAAAAAACTGGGAAATGGTTTGTTATTTTGTTTTCACCAAAAAAATGAAAATACAAGTCCATAGTTCATTTCATTGGTGGGTGGTACTTCGAAGCCCACCTGTGCAGTGAACTTCAAAATAAATGTCCTGCCCTTCAAAATAAAGCTCCTACTCTGGCAGGTATGGAGAAACTGACTTTCATTGTATGGCCTGCCCCCGTATGCACCTATTCTACATTAAAGCAGGTCGTGTACACAGCACAGGGTTTACACTGAAGTAGGTTATCTATTGAGTGAGAGAAATTTATCAGCGACTATCTGCGTTAACATGGCCATCAATCATCCTCAATAAACATCCAGGTGATTTATACATGGATCTGGATTTATGCTAGCAGCCTGCCCTCAAACAAGGCTTTAGTTTAGAGATCCCCCTACACAGCTGGAACAACACACCACCATGTTTTTACAGATCCAATAAATGTGTCACATCCATGAAACGGATGGTTGTGGAACTTTATTGTTGTGGGAAATACGTTGTTTTGTTTTTGTTTTGCTATTATTTAGGCCTACCATAATCTGGAAAAAGAGCCAAGATAAGCCTGTCTAATTAGGGGTGAGGAGACAAAAAAAGCCCAGAGTTTCATGAGGTCACTCAGATTTCCATCCAGTGTGCGGCGGTAAGAAGTTGGTACCTGACCAACATAACTAGAAAGTCAAATTCATTTTTATATAAATAAATACTGATATAAAGAGACATTTGTTAACTGTAAGATGATAAAACTCTCTCTCTCACTCAATAGATAGCTTACTTCTGTGTAAACTCCGTACTGCGTACACGACCTGCTTTAATTTAGAATAGGTGCTTATGGGGGCAGGTAATGCAGTGAAAGTCAGCTTCTCCACGCCTGCCGGAGCAGGAGCTTTATTTTGAAGGGCACCGCACAGGCAAGCGTTGAAGTCCCGCCCACCAGTGAAACGAAATATCGAGCGGTATTTTCATTTTTCTGATGAAAACAAAAAACAAAATAACAAACTGTTTCCTGCTTTTTTCCACAAAACGGAAAAACTGCTTGTTTGTTGTTTCTGCTTGTGTCTTTTATACCCAGGAAACAGACTGATAAAACATATCTTGGTCGCTGTGCTGCTGGCTCAGGCTGGAGATGGATCAAGACTCAGAATGTTGAAACCAATCGACTGATAAGACTTGGAGCAGACTGCTGCAGAGAGTGCAGCTGGTACAGAGCACTACCCAGCTGGACTACATGGAAATGGGGGTGGGGGCTGCTTGACCAACAGCTACACCACACTGGATTATACCCATGTCCTTCATGTCCAAAACCAGAAGTCCGTAGAAAAAATATAATCTGGTTCTGTTTAAAAAAAAAAAACACTCCACATAAAGTGAGATTCATGTAATATATTAAAGTATTTGACTGAGGCTGTTTGTTGAACCAGGCTGTGAAGATGTTCATTTAGGCTGTAAAAACTGTCTGCTCCCCCTCACACAATCATGCAGTCAGTCTCTAGTGGGCTCTCAAGGAGCTGCAGGTGTTGGCACATCATGAACTTTATCCAGAGAGGACCGGACCACCTGAGCTTCAAACAAGAGACCATCTCACTGTGAGACACCATCTGAACCACTATACTTCCTGCTTTAGATTCAATCAACAGAAAATAAAAGACAAAAAGGTGCTTAAAAATATTGTGACAGAAAAACAGATGGTATTAATTTGTTGGCAGAGACGCCACAACCAAAGGGGTTAATCCTGAAAAAATCAGCTGTAATGAACTATTATAGTCCCGTTGACTCCGCCCACTCCCATCCCGAACATGGTTTCAAAAATATATATTTATACATATGAATTAAAATACTGAGTATGGTGTCAAATTCTTCTATTGTGTGGTGTCTTGAGAAAACATTTGGTATGGCGTTGCATTACACAAATAAAGACTGATTGATTGTCCACAACACAAAGAAAAAATAAGAGACAAAAGACAAAATAAAACATTGAAATGCTGTGTCAGAAAAATCAGAGATAGTAATGAAGTGTTGGCAGATGTTATTCTTTCAATAAAATAAAAATCATAACTTGAGGAGAACAGTTTGACCCTGTGGCTCCTCCCACTGATGATAACCTAACCAATGAAATGATCTTGATCTGTAAAGTGGAGATAATGAAGCTTCTCAAACTGAACTATCAGCACAATCAGCTCAGTGTTGAGGACTCAGCTGTGAAGAACAGCAGCTGCTTTGGTCTGATTTGATTTCAGAGGAAGAACATTTCATATCTTCAGTCTGATTGGCTGGAACATCTCCAAAGACATGCTGATTCACCTCTTTATATTCAGCTCTTATTTTATAGGTGAGTCTTCATATTCATATACATCTATCATTTCAACCAGCTTTTCAGAACAACTCATCTGTCCAACATTTCACAAGTACAGCGTCATCTATGTGAGCTCAGATTTACTGGGACAGAAACAGACCATTTTCTTGAATCCATCTCAAAATGATAAAGGCTGAGCCATGAACCAGAGGACCTCTTCTCAGCCTGTTGATGAGGGAATCTCCTGCAGACTAACTGACACAATCATCTTCATTTTACAGCCCTGGGCTCCATGAACACCATCAACCCAGAAAGAGCTGAAGAAAATGTTGGAGAGGGACAAAACATCAACCTGACCTGTACATATGAGGGTCAGATCACCAACATCCAGTGGTACAGACAATACCAGAGATCCAGACCAGAGTTCCTGCTCTACATCATGGAGGGAGGATTAATTCATCCAACAGATTCAGATTTCACAGCTCACATTAACAAGGACAAGAAAGAAGTGAAACTAGAGATCATCTCTGCTGCTCTGTCTGACTCTGCTGTGTACTACTGTGCTGTGAGGCCCACAGTGACAGGAAACACCAAAACTCTGAACAAAAACCTCTGGAGGTAGGACTCCACAATACTCCACAACATCCACCAGGGGGAGTCCCATCCCCTATAAATCCAGATGTACATGTCAATGAAGTCTTGATGATCTCACCTAAAACAGCTCTGATGAACAACTCCAACATAACACTGCAGAGGAGCCTCATGATGAAGACTTATGTAAAATAACCCTTAAACATTTTCTCTGTTTTCGTGTCTCACCTCACTCCAAAGTACATGACAAACAGGAGGATACCATTCTTTTGACTGTGCGTACAGTAACAAGTATTTTTTGTTTTTATTCACGATGATGGGGAAGCACTGCTCCCCTGACATTGAGTACATGTCTGTTAGATGCCGGCCTTATTTTCTCCCGAGAGAGCTAACTGTTGTGATCGTCATCGCTGTTTACATCCTACCGGATGCTAACACTAGCATGGCGCTCATCAATGAACAGCAGCGGGCACACCCGGATGGCGTTCATATCATCACTGGGGACTTTAATAAGGCCAATTTAAAGACTGTACTCCTGAAATTCCACCAGCATGTCAAGTGCCCAATGAGAGGAGAAAACACTCTGGATCATGTGTACTCCAACATTAAGCACGACTACAGAGCTACACCCCTCCCCCACCTCGGACAGTCAGACCATCTCTCCCTGCTGCTCACCCCTGCATACACCCCCCTCAGATGCAGATCCAGGCCCACCACAAAGACTGTAACAACCTGGCCTGAGAGTGCACTCAGTGAACCACAGGACTGCCTCCAACACACAGACTGGGACCTATTTGAGCATCAGGACCTGGAAACATTCACAGGGACTGTACTGGACTACATCAAGGTCTGTATGAGAACTGTGTCTGTGGACAAAGTCATCCGGGTTTTTTCCAATCCAGAAACCCTGGATGACCAGCCAGGTCCGCTCACTCCTCAAAGCCCGTGACTCTGCCTTCAGGTCAGGTGACAGAGCTCTGTACAGTGCGGCTCGAGCTGACCTGAAAAGAGGGATAAAAACAGCCAAAGTGGACTAAAGAGGAGGATAGAGTCCCACCTCTCCAGCATGAGACCACGGGAGGTGTGGCAGGGCTACAGAGCATCACTAACTTCAGAGGATGTGATGTGACAACAGGAGACCAGAGTGTGTCGCTGGCAGAGGAGCTCAACAGCTTCTTGCCCGTTTTGAAGCATCACCACAGCGACACCCACCTGCTCCAGCCCTGCCCCACCCCCACCAGGCCCCAGCACCCCCCCACTCACTGTAGGGGAGCACGAGGTGAGGCGTGTGCTCCTGGCAGTGAACCCCAGGAAGGCCCCGGGCCCTGACAGAGTACCTGGTAAGGTGCTCTGAGCATGTGCACACCAGCTGTCCGGTGTCTTCTGCAGGATCTTCAGCCTCTCCCTGACCCAACAGTCACCCCCACCTGTCTGAAGTCCACCACAATCATCCCCATACCAAAAACGTCACCCACATCCAGCCTCAGTGACTATCGCCCTGTTGCCCTCACACCTGTGATTATGAAGTGCTTTGAGAGACTTCAGCACATCATGGACTGACCCCCCCCACACTCGACCCCCATCAGTTCGCATACCGGGCGAACAGATCCACAGAGGACACCATCGCCAGAGCTCTGCACGCTGTGCTGAGCCACCTGGAACACCAGCAGAGCTCTGCCAGGATGCTCTTCGTGGACTACAGCTCGGCCTTCAACACCATCATCTCAGACATCCAGACCACCATACTGGACACCCCCCCCCCCCCCCCCCCCCCCCACCCCACATGCACCTGGATTAAGGACTTCCTCACCAGCAGACCCCAGACTGTGAGACTTGGCCCCCACCTCTCCTCCACCTGCACTCTGAGCACCAGATCACCACAGGGCTGTGTGCTGAGCCCCCTCCTGTACTGCCTCTACACCTACGACTGCAGCCCGGCCCACAGGAACAACATCATTGTCAGGTTTGCTGACGACACCACAGTGGAGACGAGGCAGCCTACAGGGAGGAGGTCCAGAGGCTGACGACCTGGTGCTCTGACAACAACCTGGCACTGAACACCAGGAAAACAAAGGAGATCATCGTGGACTTCAGGAGGAACAGAACTGACCCGCCCCCCTTCTACATATATGGCCAGTGTGTGGAGAGGGTCCACACATTCAGGTTTCTGGGAGTCCAGATCTCTGATGACCTCTCCTGGACAGCCAACATCACAGCTGTCATAAAGAGGCCCAGCAGCGTCTACACTTCCTCAGGAAGAACAACCTGGACAGGGAGCTGCTGCTGGTCTTCTACCGCTCGTCCATCCAGAGCCTGCTGACCTACTGTGTCTCCACCTGGACAGGTGCTGCACTGAGGTGGACAGAGGGAGTCTTCAGAGGACAGTCAAAGCAGCTCAGAGGATTATCGGCTGTCCTCTCCCCTCCCTGATGGACATCTACTCCACCCGGTGCCTCAGCTGTTTGACCTGTTGCCCTCTGGCAGGCGCTACAGGTCCATCAACACAAGGACAAACAGACTGAGAAACAGTTTCTTCCTGAGAGCCATCACCACCCTGAACTCCCACATGCAACAAACCCAGCCATCATTATAATATAAATGTGCAATATTACTGTTACTGCTGTAGCTGCTGTGTTCTCAACTCTACCTCAATATTTATATTTATCTATCCTGTGCAATACAGTCATATGTGACATATAATCATCTGTAAATACTAACCACCATTGAACTATAAGCATTCAGTATATACTCAGCTGTCCTGCAATACATTTCCACATGCAATAGAAATATTGAGAACTAGAAACAGGACC
Organism: Cetoscarus ocellatus; assembly: GCA_037902135.1. Lineage (NCBI taxonomy): Eukaryota > Metazoa > Chordata > Actinopteri > Labriformes > Labridae > Cetoscarus > Cetoscarus ocellatus. The sequence continues at coordinate 6,035 of JBAMNC010002110.1, forward strand.
ATTTCCATTTTTAATACTTATCCCCTACCTCATATTTCACATAGAGCTCCAATTGCATTGTCCAGTAGGATTTTATTTCATCTTGTATATATCTTGTACATTCAAAGTCTTCTTACTACCTTTTTTACTTATTACAACCTCTTTTTTACTTATACTATTTGCACTAAACAAATAGTATAAGTAAAATAGTATAAGCTTGATGTTTTGACAATTTTATGACTGAAATGTGAAACGATGTGCTGACCTTTGGGTGTGATAGTTTATAGAGGATTATAACCATCTGTAAGATCTAATCATGTTTAAAATTAAAACTGAGTTAATTAGTAGTCCGGTGCTCTTTCTGCCCCCACAATTACCTAATGGGTGTTATTGTTACATTGTGATGTTAGTACATTATATCAAGTAATGATGAAAAACAATCATACAAATTATTGAATTATTATTTTATTTTTATTATTATTGACCGCCAACATTTGACAATGCTCTTTCAAACTAAAACTGTGCAATTTTGATTTGAATTAAAGCCAAACATTTCTCATGTTCGAAGTGAAACTATTAACTAACTCAGCATTGATGATTTTATTTTAAGGTGATGCCTGGTGACCACAGTTTGTATGTCAGTGTGATCAGACTTTGCTTCACTGTTTAATGGTAGGTGTGGAGGAAGAATAAGAATAAGCTCTCATTGTTTTCCTTTCACACAATAAGTCATTTCATTAATCAGCAGGCTACAAAATCAAATGATGAGATAACTTACTGTAGTACAGCAGTGCTATTTTCTGATTGGCTGATATGTCAAGCTCCTGTTTAGCTCTGTGACACTCAGAGCATGTTGATACACGTTCCAAAGCTCATATAGCGGTGTTTATTCAGCGGGTGCTACACAATACATTTTGAAGCGGGAGAAACACCAGCTGTGGCGTGTGAGAGAGCAAAAAGGCTCAAATGCATGTCTCATACGCTGAATGCGTGAGACTTGAGGGCCCTGGAAACTTCAGGACGAGGCGCGATTGGGCGGAAACTGTGACATTGAAATATCCGGTCAGAATTTCAAAAATAAAGGCGTATATTAAAGATAACTATGTTGATCGATAATTTAAGTTTCCATTGATTTGATTGGATCACCGCTTAACCAATCGATGTATCAATCAAGATCGATGGATTACTACACCCCTGCTGTGTACTACTGTGCTGTGAGGCCCACAGTGACAGGAAACACCAAAACTCTGAACAAAAACACAAACTGACAGACAATCAGCTGAGAGCCTTTACCAACAACTCTGATCCTCCACTAGAGGGCCACATCATCAAGAAGGAACTGAGCTACCTCAGCACTGACATCAATCTTTCAGTAGAAGATAACTGCTGCTGTGAGGAGAACTTTCCTCACACTGAATGTTGAACATCAGCTAGTTCCTCCTGTTGATCTAAACCTTGTTGTAGAGATGGACCATTGGCTGTGGATCATTCTGACTGCTCTGCTCTTCTACGGTAAGAAAGAAGACGGAAAAGATGTAATCTTAATGAACAGACATGTAGAAAAGACCAGGCTTCTCTCAATATCGTTTTTGTTATTTCCAAAAAATAACTTGTCAGTAAAAAGTCATGTCTTCTCTTGAACCTTGTTTGTCTCATCACTTCTTTTTCTCGTCCACTTCAGGACAAACAGCTGCAGACAAAATCTCTCCTGTGGTCAAAGAAGTCAGAGGAACAGAAGGACAATCTGTCACACTCAGATGTAACTATGAGACAACAGAGCAGAGAGTTTACCTTTACTGGTACAGACATCACTCTGACCTTCAGGCACCTCAGTTTATACTCTGGAAAGGAGCACGAGGATATACAAGCTCATACATTCCAGACCAACGATATGGATCCCAGACCTCCAGCAGCTCCACTGAGCTGACCATCACAAAGCTAACCCTGGCAGACACAGCTCTCTACTACTGTGCTTTAGACACACAGTGATACAAAGTGTAGAAGAGGCTGTACAAAAACCTGAACACAGATATCTGACTAGACAGATGGATTCTGATGGTTCCTGTTTTATCAGACTCTCTGTGGTCACAGCTGCTCATCAAACTCTGTTGATCACTGTTGAATACAAACTGTCAGTCGTCTGAATAAGACAGTGCTGTGAATGACAGGTGTCTGTGTGATCAGGCTCCTCCTCTAATCCTCCATCTTAGTGTTGATGTGGACCAAACAGAGAGACCACAGCCTTCTTCATCCTTGCTGGAGCTCAGAGTTATTCACACTGCAGATATGAAGCCACACCAAAACTGTCTCAAGGCTGATCATCAAAAATAAGAATAGATGAAAACTTCCACAAGCTGACGTCTCCTCAAGTTCAAGCTCCATTCCAAGTATTATCAAGTATAATAACCATGTTATCAGTTCATTGGCCTTCTATAAAAAGGATGGTTAACTGTAGGAAGTTCATCCATCTGTTGTGTTCCTGAGCATGTTCAGACTGTGTCAGAGCATTTCCCTCTCTCCCTGCAGGCTCTGGGTTTTCCTGATGACCTCCCTGATGTTCACTGTCCTCGCTGTGATTCACCTAACAAGTTCATGTACATGTTCAGAGCCTTATACAGCCTCAGAAACATACAAACAGCCAGTTACAGATGTTTAGACCACAGCTTTTGGTGATGTCATTTAGAAACAATTAATCAATGTACATTGCTATGCTGATGATTCTCAACTGTACCTGTCTACTAAGCCTGATGAAACAAATGACTTGTGGAAACTAGAAGCCTGTCTAAAAGGCCACTAGGACCTGGATGGACAGGAATTTTCTTCTTAACTCAGACAGACAGGAGGTCATTGTGCTGGGCCCCCGACAACTTAGAGGAACCTTTTCTAATGATATAACTGCCCCTGATGGCATCAGCTGGTCATCTAACACCACTGTTAGAAATCTTGGGTTAGTAGTTGATCAGGATTTGTCCTTCAACTCTCACAAAAAAACAAATTTCAAGAACAGCCTTTATTCATCTTGGTATCATGTCTAAAATCAGGTCTATCCTGTCTCAGAGTGATGCGGAAAAGCTAGTCCATGCTTTTGTTACCTCTAGACTGGACTATTGTAATTCTCTTCTTTCAGGCTGTCCCAGTAAGTCTCTTAAGACGCTTCAGCTGGTTCAAAATGCTGCAGCACGTGTACTGACTAGAACTAGGAGAAGAGACCACATTACTCCAGTATTAGCCTCTCTGCATTGGCTTCAATCAAATCTAGAATAGAATTCAAGATTCTTCTTCTCACCTATAAAGCTCTCAGTGGACAGGCACCAGTTTACCTCAAAGAGCTTGTAGTGCCGTACAACCCCTCTAGAACATTATGCTCCCAAAATGCTGGCCTGCTCGTGGTCCCATCAGTCTCTAGAAGTAGTCTGGGAGGTAGAGCCTTCAGTTATCAGGCTCCTCTTCTCTGGAACCATTTACCCACCACGGTTCAGGAGGAGACACCCTCTCTACCTTTAAGGTTAGACTTAAAACATTCCTCTGTGATAAAGCTTTCAGTTAGGGACCAGCTCAGGCCTGGACCAGCTCACAGCTCATAGTTAAGCTGCAGTAGGCTTAGACTGCAGAGAGATTTGACACTCTGAGCTCCTCCCTCTCTGTCTCTCTAACACTCTCTGTCCGACCTCTAAACTATTTATATCCTGCACCACTGCTGTTTCTGCTCTGTTATAACTCTACCTCAATATTCATCCCACCCATGCAACAAAATAATTCTGTGAATATAGATTCTTTGAAATATATTTATTTTCTGAATACTCAACCATCCTGTGCAGTAAATTACATTTCTACATTTTATTTTTCTCTGTCCTCTTGTGCAATACAACACAGTTCTCTCTATATATGTTTTGGTTTTTATGTTATATCTTATATTAATAATATTTATCCTATTTAACTATTTTATATTGTATATAGAGTTGGATTTTATCGTGTTTATTTTTGTCTAACTATTTGATTGCACTGAAGAAGGAGAATGTCATGATCCGGTGCTTTGTTGTCAAGTCACCTTGCTTGTGTTCTTGTTTTATGTTTGTCTGTGTGCTTCCTGTTTTATTTTGAAACTCACTTTGTTTTCTTGTCTCCCCAGGCTTTACTTCCTGTTCCGGCTTGTCACACCCGCTCCCTGATTGTCCCTCCCCAGCTGTCTGTCATTACCCCAATTACCGCTTGTATTTAACCCTCGTGTCTTCCCCTGTCTTGTTGCCGGATTGTTTGTACTGTTAAAGTCACTCTCTAGGCGTTATCTTAAAGTCACAGTCTGATCTTGACCTCCTTTGTTCATCGACCTAGCTTTTTGCCTCTGCCCTTTTTTGGATCCCTTCGCCTGTTCAATTGATCTTCGTGTACCAAACCTTGTTTGTCGGACTACCACCTCTGTTGCCGACCTCTGCCTGTTTGAGAACCTGCCTAGTGTACCGAACCCAGACTGTAAATAAAGACCTTGATTTTTGCTCACTGGACCTGCCTCATCTGCCTCTTTGGGTTGCTTTGCCATTGTTCATGACAGAACAATCGGGCCAGAACTATGCAACCCGCCGATGAGGACCCTGTTCGTGCAGCGTTACGAGCCTTGGGGAAGAGATTGGCGCACCAAGAAGAACAAATGGCAGCCCTGTGTGTTCACACAAAAGAACTCCATGATCACCAAGAATCCATGTTGGCTGAACTCCAGATCCAGCTCAGCTCTCTCTCCTCAACCCTCCAGAGGGAGCCAGAGATCGCTCCTGCCCTCTCACCTCCTGACTTCAGCCCCTCCCAAGGGATTCATCCCGATCCCTCGTCAGACGCAGCTGGTGCCACTCTAGCCACGCCATGCCTTCAACTCTCCAGACCAGAGAAATTCTCCGGTGACTCCGGGGATGTTAGACCCTTCCTGACGCAATGTGAACTTCACTTCGAGATGCAAGCATCCGCTTTCCCCACAGAAAGATCCAAGGTGGCTTACCTTATCTCCCATCTCACGGGCAGAGCAGAAAGTTGGGCCACAGCAGAGTGGAGCCGCCGGTCCAGTGTGTGTGTTTCCCTCTCCGCTTTCTCACAAGCACTCACCCAGGTATTCCAGCACTCCGCTTCAGGCAGAGAAGCAACGCGCGCTGCAGGGGCTAAAACAAGGAAATGGGAGGGTCGCTGATTATGCCATTAACTTCCGTACTCTAGCCGTAGACTGTGGTTGGAACAATGCAGCCCTCGCCGACGCCTTTTTTAAGGGATTGTCACCTCCGGTTAAAGTTGCATTAATACCGCTAGACATTCCCAAAGACTTGGATTCGCTTATCGCCCTCGCTACCCGGGTGGATCATCGACTCGCCGACCGAGAAAGAGAGAGAGGACGACCCCGCCTCCGCATCTCCCCTCCGCATCATCGGGAGAACCACGCTTCAGTTTGCTCCATCCGCGAGAGAATCACCACAGCTCCATCAGCGCCACCATCGCCCCCCGTCGAGGAGCCCATGCAGCTGGGGCGCACGCGCCTCACCCCCGAGGAGAGACTCCGCCGGCTGAGGGATGGACGGTGTTTTTACTGTGGACTGCTAGGACACGCCGTAGCTGACTGTCATGTCAAGGGTGCCCACAGACCTACACCACGACTGGTAAGGGTGAGTCATAGCATAACCTTAAATGACCCTGCTCAGTTTGAACCTCTTTTGACGCTCAGCTCTGACTCCGTCAGTCTTAATGTTCATGCATTCATTGACTCAGGCTCTGAAGCTAACCTCGTGCACCCTTCTCTTGTCAGGAGATTAAAACTCAGAATATTCCGACTGCCCTTGGTGCTCCAGGTGAAAGCAGTGGATGGATCGGGACTAGGTAAAATCACGCACCGTACTCAGTCAGTTAAGATATCGTTTCCTGACTCTCATTCTGAACATTTAAGTTTTCACATCCTTGACACTATGACTCATGACCTCATCCTCGGGCACCCTTGGCTTGAACGACACAACCCTCAACTAGACTGGACCTCGGGACAAGTCTTAGCATGGGGATCACAGTGTCAGAAATCATGTTTTAAGTCTTATAGGAAAGGACAAATCAACCAAGACATAGATTTGGCAAATATCCCTGACTGCTATCGAGATTTAGCTGAAGTATTTAACAAGACTAGAGCTACGAGTTTACCTCCTCATAGACCATATGACTGCCCCATAGATCTTTTGCCAGGTACTACACCCCCTAGAGGAAGGCTCTATTCTCTGTCAGCTCCGGAACGGCAGGCCATGGACAAATACATTGAGGAGTCTCTCTCTGCTGGCATCATCAGCTTCCTCCTCTCCTGCCGGAGCTGGTTTCTTCTTCGTGGAGAAAAAAGATAAGTCTCTCAGGCCTTGCATTGATTACTGTGGCATTAATGGCATCACAGTTAAGAATAGGTATCCTTTACCTCTCATCTCATCGGCATTCGAGCTCCTGGAGGGCTCCAAGGTTTTCACTAAGCTTGATCTCCGTAATGCATACCATCTCGTCCGCATTAGAGAGGGGGATGAGTGGAAAACAGCATTCAACACCCCTAGTGGACACTATGAGTATTTAGTCATGCCTTTTGGTCTCACTAACGCCCCCGCGGTTTTTCAAAATCTAGTGAATGATGTTCTCCGTGACATGCTGAATGTGTTTGTGTTTGTTTACCTAGATGACATCCTGATTTTCTCTCCCGATGAGGATACTCACCGCACTCACGTCAGGCAGGTGCTCCAGAGGTTGCTGGATCACCAACTATACTTGAAAGCTGAAAAGTGTGAGTTTCACAAGTCCTCTGTGTCGTTTCTGGGATTTGTAATTTCTGAGGGAGAAATCAAGATGGACCCCGAGAAGATTCAGGCAGTCACAGATTGGCCCACCCCTACTAGCAGAAAGGATATTCAGAGATTCCTTGGTTTTGCGAATTTTTATAGGAAGTTCATTAGGAATTATAGTACTATTGCTGCTCCTCTCCATGAGCTCACTTCGCCCCAGAAATCTTTCTTTTGGTCCCCCCAGTGTAATCAGGCTTTCCTGAAGCTCAAGAAAAGATTCACGTCTTCCCCTATTCTTTGTCTCCCTGAGACAGATAAGCAGTTTGTGGTGGAGGTCGACGCCTCAGATGTGGGGGTGGGGGCAGTGTTATCTCAGATCAGTTCCTCAGATGGCAAACTTCATCCGTGCGCCTTTTTTCTCCAAGAAATTAACCAAGCCAGAACAAAATTATGACATAGGCGATAGAGAACTATTAGCTGTTAAAATGGCCTTAGAGGAATGGAGACATTGGCTCGAGGGCACAACTCAACCTTTCATTGTCTGGACCGATCACAAAAACTTAGAATATCTTCGCTCTGCTAAACGCCTCAACTCACGACAAGCTAGATGGTTGTTATTTTTCAGCAGATTCAACTTCATCATGTCCTTCCGCCCTGGTTCCAAAAATATCAAAGCTGACAGCCTATCCCGTAATTTTGGTCCCCTTTCTATTGATCCTGAACCCAAGACTATTCTAGCTAGCTCTTGTTTTGTAGCAACCCTTCATTGGGACATTGAGTCACGGGTCAAGCAAGGCCTGGGAGATAATCAGTCTCCAGCGGATTGCCCACGTGACAAACTGTTTGTGGTTCCCAAGTTGAGGGGTCAGGTTATCCACTGGGCTCATACTCTGAAGACTGCTTGTCACCCAGGAATTAGCAGAACCACGTTCCTGATCAGTCAACGTTTCTGGTGGCCCTCGCTGAGGGCCGATGTCGCTAATTACATTGCTGCCTGTACTGTCTGTGCTACTAACAAGTCCTCCCATCAGAAGCCCATGGGACACCTCCAACCTCTCCCTGTTCCCAAGCGACCTTGGACTCACATATCCATGGACTTTGTCACGGGGCTCCCAGTTTCCTCAGGTAACACCACCATACTCACAGTTGTGGACCGCTTTTCAAAAATGGTGCACTTTATCCCTCTGCCCAAACTACCCTCAGCTAGAGAAACGGCAGAGGCCATGTTTCAGCATGTTTTTAGGATCCATGGTTTTCCGGAGGACGTAGTCTCGGACCGGGGCCCTCAGTTCATCTCAAGGTTCTGGAAGGAGTTCTGCGGGCTGCTGGGGGCTACTGTCAGCCTATCTTCTGGATTCCACCCGCAATCTAATGGTCAGTCGGAGCGTCTTAACCAAGACCTTGAGACTAGTCTCCGTTGTTTGGCCTCCCAAGATCCGGATACCTGGTCAGCCAAGCTGATATGGGTCGAAATGGCCCATAACTCCCTGCCCTCTTCTGCTACTGGTATGTCTCCATATCATGTTGCCCATGGTTACCAACCTGTCCTTTTCCCCTCCTCAGAACAGGACTCCCCAGTCCCTTCAGCCCTGGCCCTAGTAAGAAGGAGTAAGAGAGCCTGGGAGCGAGTGAGGAAACAACTCCTACGTCAGTCGCAGGTTTACAAGAAAGCGGCTGACTCCAGACGATCGCCCGCTCCCACCTATAAAGTCAACCAAAAGGTCTGGCTCTCCACGCGTCACCTCCCACTTCGAGTGGAATCAAAGAAGCTCGCTCCCAGGTTCGTGGGCCCTTTTCCAGTTTCTAAGATTATCAATCCAGTCACATTACGTCTCAAGCTACCTAGGTCCATGAGAGTTCACCCTGCCTTTCACGTCAGTGAAATTAAGCCTGCCTAGGACAGTGTGTTTTGCCCTCCGGCCAGACCCCCTCCTCCCGCCCAGGTCATCGATGGGGACCCCGTCTACATGGTTAAAAAGCTGCTGGCTGTGCGCCGTAGGGGACGGGGCCTGCAATACCTGGTGGATTGGGAGGGATATGGACCAGAGGAGAGATCCTGGATCCCTTCACGTTTTATCATGGACCCCACGTTAATATCAGACTTTCATGCCTCCCATCCTCAACAGCCTGGGCTGTCAGGAGTCGGCCCTTGAGGGGGGGGTACTGTCATGATCCGGTGCTTTGTTGTCAAGTCACCTTGCTTGTGTTCTTGTTTTATGTTTGTCTGTGTGCTTCCTGTTTTATTTTGAAACTCACTTTGTTTTCTTGTCTCCCCAGGCTTTACTTCCTGTTCCGGCTTGTCACACCCGCTCCCTGATTGTCCCTCCCCAGCTGTCTGTCATTACCCCAATTACCGCTTGTATTTAACCCTCGTGTCTTCCCCTGTCTTGTTGCCGGATTGTTTGTACCGTTAAAGTCACTCTCTAGGCGTTATCTTAAAGTCACAGTCTGATCTTGACCTCCTTTGTTCATCGACCTAGCTTTTTGCCTCTGCCCTTTTTTGGATCCCTTCGCCTGTTCAATTGATCTTCGTGTACCAAACCTTGTTTGTCGGACTACCACCTCTGTTGCCGACCTCTGCCTGTTTGAGAACCTGCCTAGTGTACCGAACCCAGACTGTAAATAAAGACCTTGATTTTTGCTCACTGGACCTGCCTCATCTGCCTCTTTGGGTTGCTTTGCCATTGTTCATGACAGAGAAGCTCTGAAATCTCGTGTTATCCTGCATCTTCTCTGTGACTCCTTGTGTTTTCTGCTCTGCTCGTGTTCTCCAGTGTCTGTTGTAAGTTTACTTTGTGTTTTCAGTTTAGTGGATTTTTGTAAGGGATTAATTCCTGTTTCTTGAGTCTATTTTAGTTTAAATAAATCTTTTAATGTTCCCATCTGTGTTTGGGTCCTATTCCGTGTTTTTCTCAGTTCAGTTTTTACATACGTGACAGGTTGACCCTGTGTGCTGCCTGTTGGTGACCCCACTGTCCCCTCAACAACTTCCCCATCCAGCAGGACAAACTCTGCTGAGAGGAGCAAGTGTAAACAGCTATGTCAGTAATTTACCCACACAGACCAGGCCCGTAGCCAGCCTTGTGGAGGGGGGGATCTTTTTTGTCTAAAAAGTGGACTTCACCACCCGCCCCCCTAAATACACAAGCACATTTCATACGTTTTAATTTATACTTTTTATTGATTACACCTTCACTTTTACATGACTTTTCTCTCCCCAGTTGTCTCTGTTTTCCTCTATACGTCTCTGTTGCTCTCCTCTGCTGACATGAATGAATATGAATTAATTAAATTTAAGTGTGCTACCATCCAAACTCTCTTTTAACATGAATTAATTAATTGAATTAAATTTAAGTGTACTCTCTCTATATCATTCAATTTTCCTTCAAATGTTGTGATGTGACCATTTTTGGCCACTATAGGCATACTTTCTCTTCTAATGTGGCAGTGGATGAGCTGGTACTCATCACATTGGTACAGGTGATTATTTTTAGATCAATGTTCAAATTCCAAACATAGCCTATTACAGCAATTTTCACCATGTAATAAAAAAAAATTCTGATAATGGCCACTTTTCAAATGTATAATTTCCCATTGTCAACCCTCTCAGTGCCAGTGTTTCTGTGGCTTTCTCCTTGTCTGTCTCTCTGTTGCTCTGCTGTCTGTTGTCTGTCTCTGCTTCTCTCTTCTGCTGCATGTCTCTGTCAACATGCATTAATTCATTTAATGGAAATGCACCATCTCTATCATCATCCAAACATTCCTTTTACTGTGAATCAATGAATTGATAAAATTTAGGTGTACTATTTCTCTATCAGACAGTTATCTTTCTCTTAGTTGGAGCTCTCCTTGTGTTTCTGTTGCTCTCTTTTGTTGTCTCTCCATCTCTGTTGCTCACCTTGCTCATTTCAAAATTAATTTGAAATGAAATTCATTAATGTTAATTTCAAAATTAAAATTAATTTCACACACATACATATGGTAAACACACAGAGAATTATAATGAAGTTGTTTTAAAATGTTATATCTTAATGTTTGTGTCTGTGTATGTATATATATATATATATATATATATATATATATATATATATATATATATATACAATAGACATCTTCATCTGTTACATAACATCTATCCTACTGATGTATACATATCCAGATTTTCTGATATCGATGACAGCTGTACCTTCTGTAAAAAAGATCAAGAAAGCATCATCCATTTATTTTATATCTGTCCATTTTGCATCACCTCTTGGAAAGATTTGGGACATTTTCTTTTCGTTAAAACTACAGTCAAGTATCACTTTTATGAGAAAAAGATAATTTTTGGCTCCTTCTCTCAAAGTAATAAATTTAACATAATTAATCTCTTCATATTACTTGATAAAATACATATACATAAAGTCAGAAAATCAAAGGCAACCCCTTCGTTCCCATTATTTTTAATTAAATTAAAAATTTAAGTTGAGAGTGTCACTTATCAAATCCAACAAAAAAAAAATCAGCTATTCAATTTTATTCCAATTACATTAAGTGAAATTGTCTGTCATGTTAATTTGCCCGTGTTTAATTTCCATTTCTTTCTCTAAATTTGTTTACATTTACTATTTCATGTGCAAAAATATATTTTACTATTTCTATATTATCTATATTAGTTATCACTAATTGTACATTAATAATGTATTCATCTGCCCCCTGGTTGTGCGCACATCTTAGTGATGACGTTGGACAGAAACCCATCTATTGTCTACTGATAATAAAGTAAAAAAAAAACAGAGCTAACGGAGCTAACGATCACTAATCGATACACGTCAGTCGGTGCCTGGACTTAGCACCTTACCCATTTTTGCCCTTTTTCGGAAATTCTCGCCGATATTTTGGGACATAATAGCCGCAGTTTTCTTTCGTTTACTTTCTTTATCTTCCTTTTTAACCATTTTCTCTTTTTCCTCTTCTTCTTCTTCTGCAGTTATAGGGGCATTACCGCCACCCACTGGACTGGAGTGTGGACAGGAGCAAAGGAGTAATGGACGTTTGTTTTTGCAACATTATAGTTGTCTGTCAACTCATGCCCCAAGGTACCCAGACTCGGTGCTAGGGCTTCAATCTGCTTAATTACCTTTCCTTTTATGATCAGGTTAGAATGATTTGGAATAGTTATTTAAAAGGTGACAGCTATTTATATTAATTTATATGACATGACAGAAAACCTTCACCGGGGGGGGGGGGGCTCTGGAGGCGGGGTTCGAACAAACCCTTAGATCCCCCTTGCCTACGGGGCAACAGACTACTCTGCAGTTATCCTGATAAAATCAAGGCTGCATGTGTGAAATGGGCCTGACAGACAATCAGCTGAGAGCCTTTACCAACAACTCTGATCCTCCACTAGAGGGCCACATCATCAAGAAGGAACTGAGCTACCTCAGCACTGACATCAATCTTTCAGTAGAAGATAACTGCTGCTGTGAGGAGAACTTTCCTCACACTGAATGTTGAACATCAGCTAGTTCCTCCTGTTGATCTAAACCTTGTTGTAGAGATGGACCATTGGCTGTGGATCATTCTGACTGCTCTGTTATCTGGTGAGACACAAATCACTTCATTTGATGAAAATATTTCAAACATTTGAGTGTGTGTAAATCTCTCAAAGCGTAACATCTTGAACTGAAAATGTTCAGATATAACTTTTCCTATCATATTCATCTTTTTAGCTTTTCCAGGGTGTAAAGGAGAAGACAGAGTGATCCAACCACCAGGAGATATTATTGCCTCTGAAGGAGACTCTGTCACACTTGGATGTACATATGAGAGCACTTACCCAAACCCCACTATGTTCTGGTACAAACAAGATGTTGGTGACTATCCCAGGTTCATGCTTAAATGCCTTCTACAAGAAGTCACAAAAGACTCTGACTTTAAGAACGACAGATTTACTGCTGCAATCAACGGGACATCAGTTCCTCTGCAGATCCAGAAGCTTCATCTGTCTGACTCTGCTGTGTACTACTGTGCTCTGAGGCCCACAGTGACAGGAAACACCAAAACTCTGAACAAAAACCTCTGGACTGAAGATACTCTGGAACATCCACTAGAGGGAGTCATGCTCTGCTAACCAATGGTATTTTGGGATTCAGGCTTGATCTTCATCATTTGACAAAACAAAGCAACTCCATCTGAGTCTCCTCCCTCTGACTGCAGAGATGTTTGATGACAGAGAACTGATTGAGCTGAGAACATCAGAGCAAACTAAACTGATTCATACTGATCCTTCAGTCTCACCATCTCACCTCTGCACACATGGACAAACTCACTCTGATATTCATCTTCTCAGCTCTCACAGGTATGTGAATGAAATGTTTTCATTGCCAAGAATCAGTGAATAGATCAAAAACATTATCTTGTTTGTGTGCCTCCTCTGGTCGTTTTTACCAGAAATCAGGAATAGACTCAGGAAAAAGTCCTGTAACTGGAAGATCAGAAATTCTCCATCTAAAATGAAATCTCCTTGTTGTTTCTCATGTTGTAGGGATCATCTGTGAGGAGCTCACTCCAGTCAAAGATGAAGTGATCAGTCCAGAAGACAGCTCCATAACTCTGTCCTACAGATACTACAAGACCATTGCTAGTGGTGATGAATTCTTCTGGTATCAACAACATCCAGGAAAACCTCCAGAGTTTGTCTTCTATATCTCTGGACTTAATTCTACAAGGTCAGCAGATTTTCTGGGATCAAACTCAAAGTTTTCCACCAAGTTGTTTGGAGAGAATCGTCTGGACCTGCAGATCTCCTCTGCTGCTCTGTCTGACTCTGCTGTGTACTACTGTGCTGTGAGGCCCACAGTGACAGGAAACACCAAAACTCTGAACAAAAACACAAACTGACAGACAATCAGCTGAGAGCCTTTATCAACAACTCTGATCCTCCACTAGAGGGCCACATCATCAAGAAGGAACTGAGCTACCTCAGCACTGACATCAATCTTTCAGTAGAAGATAACTGCTGCTGTGAGGAGAACTTTCCTCACACTGAATGTTGAACATCAGCTAGTTCCTCCTGTTGATCTAAACCTTGTTGTAGAGATGGACCATTGGCTGTGGATCATTCTGACTGCTCTGCTCTTCTACGGTAAGAAAGAAGACGGAAAAGATGTAATCTTAATGAACAGACATGTAGAAAAGACCAGGGTTCTCTAAATATCGTTTTTGTTATTTCCAAAAAATAACTTCACAACAAAGTAATGTCTTCTCTTGAACCTTGTTTGTCTCATCACTTCTTTTTCTCGTCCACTTCAGGACAAACAGCTGCAGACAAAATCTCTCCTGTGGACAAAGAAGTCAGAGGAACAGAAGGACAATCTGTCACCCTCAGATGTCACTATGAGACAACAGACCAGAGAGTTTACCTTTACTGGTACAGACATCACTCTGACCTTCAGGCACCACAGTTTATACTCTGGAAAGGAGCACGATCATGGAGTACAGAGAAATACATCCCAGATAAACGATATGGATCCCAGACCTCCAGCAGCTCCACTGAGCTGACCATCACAAAGCTAACCCTGGCAGACACAGCTCTCTACTACTGTGCTTTAGACACACAGTGATACAAAGTGTAGAAGAGGCTGTACAAAAACCTGAACACAGATATCTGACTACTCTTCAAAGAGGAGGGAAGTGGGATTCAAACCACAGCTTCATGTCAGATGGATTCTGATGGTTCCTGTTTTATCAGACTCTCTGTGGTCACAGCTGCTCATCAAACTCTGAGGGAGGATTCACATCAGCATTCAGACACCTCAGTATGAGGAGACACAGACAAAACACAAACAAGACAAATAAAGACCTCTGATGGTCCACAAGGTTGGGACATTTTTGTAAGTTAGTCTGACTCTGACCTTGTCTAGACAAAAACCTACATGGGACCTCAAGGGAGCTTAGACCAGACCAGCATACAAGAACACAGGACATTAAAAACTGCCATGATCAACAAAGAAACAGTTTGTATATCGGAAGCTACAGACTGAGCCATCTTACTATATTTATGTCTTGGTTACAGATCACACCACAAAGAAAACTGATATGGCACAACTGTGTATGTGGATGGCTTATTTTCAGCATGTCATTCCCCCTCTATTTCACAGATTTTATACTGTACAGACTGTAACAGTTCTGCCCTGATCTGAACTAATAAGAGAACTGCCACAACGCCAGGGCAGGCGGATCTATTCTTGTCAATTACAAGTAACTAAACCTCAGGAAAAGGAGACTCTCCAGGTCAAAAATATTCTTATTATTCTATTTTAGCTAATAAGCAAGGATGTCTAACAACAAACAAAACAAAACTACAAAAAAAAACACTTCCAACTGTTTTAACTTAAATATATTCGCAAGGAAAAAAGTAAACACAAAACGCATCCCCCGGATGTGCACAAACACGGCTCTTGTAAATAAATAAATAAATAAATACAAAATAAATAAACTTTGTCCCAGAAACAAACAAATTGTTCTTGAGTCCACTTTAATCCCCCACCTGTATGAATCCTACCACCAATCCGGCAGATTGAGTCCAAAAGAAACAACAGAAGTTGGAGTGTCATGATTTTTCCAGTTCTGTTTATTTTGTATGCCTTTTCCTTGTGTTCTGTTCTACTTCTTGTTTCTGGTTTTGACCTCTTGTCTTGTGTCCCTTGTTTCTTCTCAGTCCTTGTCAAGTTTCCCATTTTGTTCATGTTTCTAGTCTTGTCCTTGTGTTTCCTGTTTTATTTTGAAAGTCCTTCTGTCTCCCCTTAATGCCGTGGGTTTTGCTTCCTGTCTTGTCCTGTCACACCTGATCCCTGATTGTTCTTCCCCAGCTGCTTCTCGTTTACCCCAATCACCTCATGTATTTAACCCTGGTGTTTTCCCCTTGTCTTTGTGGGCTCATTCCTGTTTCTTCTGCCGTGGCTTCATGTCTCCTGTTTCTTCTGCCTTGGATCTTTGTCTTCAGTGTCTCTCTGTTTCCAGTGTTCTCCCGGGTTCTCCCAAGTTTGAAAGGTATTTTTCGTTCGGACTTTGTTTTGTATTCTTGAGCTTTTGTAAAGGACTGTTTTTGCGTTTGGACTTTTTTTCAAGGATTTGTTTTTGGAGTTTTTGATCCTGCTTATAGTTATTAAAGTCATTTTTGGTTTAATCTGCATTTGGATCTTTTCCGTCATTCTTTGTTAGTTTCGGATTTACAAACCGTGACATGGAGAACAATGGTGGACGTGTTGGCGGCTGATCCCGCCGACCAGCTGGAACGTCGTGAGGTACGATCACCTCCTCAGTTGGCTCCTCAAAAAAGAGCTGGCTACATCTGGATACTCCTTAACCATTTCTCTGCAGGTTAATTTCTTGCCCGACAGTAAAATCCAATCAATGGGCTGGCTGTCATTCCACGACTGCTCCTCTCCACCATGACGTGTGATCACCAAAAACAAATGACAGGGCATCGAAAAAGTGACTAAATGATCACAAAATCTACGCCCAAAACAAACATTTACAAAATGTCCATATCCCCGTGAACCACTAGCTGACAAAAATACCATTGTGCTCAACCCTCACTAAAAGAAAAATGTACACACAAACAAAAATGTACACTTTGGGCCAGATCCTCAAAAAGATTGCACTGCTGTTGGGACCGCTGAACGTGTGCAAAGGAGAGAAAAAAATAGCGTGCAATCCACAAAGCATATGCAAAGGGTGAAATGCACACAAACTGAACACAAACTGCACTGCCACTCCTAGCTGCGCCAGTCCAGTTTGCATGCATGTAAATTAGGGAATATTCATAAATTCAGTGCAAAACTGCCCCCTTCCTATGCAAATAAGCCTCATTGCAAATACCACCTAATCCACAAAGACCAGTGCTAATTGCCACAGTCAGTAAAGCGGTGCTATTTAACGTCATTGAGACCCGAGTATTAAATCCGTGCAGTTTCTAATTTCAAGAAAGGATTTATCGGAGGAGAGTATCACTTTTTCATTAAAGTGACAATGAAATCATTTGCAGATAATGGTTGCCAGGCCGCATGATCCTTGCTCTACTACGACATCAAGGATGACAGTAATATAACCTACTGTGTTCCTCTCTGCGACCATTCCACCACTTTGAAGTAAACATGAATAATTTGTCTAAATACAGTCTGTTAAAAACCCCTATGACCCCCTTGACCACTTGTCGGTCATTTGAGTTGTATTTTCTGCATTTGTTTTGGCTGTTTCAATAACAAGGCCAAAATAAAAATAAAATACAGGGATGAACAACAACAAAAAAGACAAAAAAAAAGACACCTATGGACATATGGTCCTTTGACCACTTTGAACCACTTTGTGTTCATTATAAATAATCTGAAGTTTTTTTCTTATGAGGCACAATTAATACTTTGACGTTTATACACTGTGTCTCAGGAGGTAAGGGTCGTCCACTAAACACAAAATTCTTCACTAAATAAGGGGATAAATCGGTAATACCCAAACAAACCTGAGAAATAAATGCAACTCAACTTCTCATCCTCACAATAGTAATTCAGTGGCCTCAGAGGTAGGTCACAGTGGGCTTTATGTTGACCTAAAGACAGAACAACGGACAGCTCTGCTCTAATGTAAAAAGGTCAGGATAGAAGATTCAGGACCATGGACAGCTCCACATCGAATTGTTTATTTTGTTAAGATGCGATCACAGCTGTGTCATGAAAAACAATAATTGACTGTATACTACAAGTCGACCTTAACCCATTTATACACTTAAGATCATCAGGACAATATAATAAATAAAAAATAAATCAACATATAAAGCCTTGAGCATTTCTGGAAACACATGAAAACTACAACAAAACATGAATGTCAAATAAGGTCATTGTAAATTACATTTATTTTTCTTTCCTGCCTCTTAATTGCCATCATGTGGCTCAGGCTGACTCCCCCTCTTGCAAACTGAAGCATTTCTGGCCTCAAGAGCAGCAGCAGTCCTACTCATGGCCCCCAGTCATCTCTGCATGACTCGCCTGCATTTGTGCTCTCAAGCCCAAAATGTTTTGGTTTAGACCTGCTAGAGCACTTACCAGCTGACGTGAACTACTCGCTATAGCTGCAAATTTGCATCTTGTGCCTCGCTGTTTACTGCATATTGTTCTTGTGCCGTTGTTTGTTTTCGCTGCTCAGTGTAAAGAAGATGGTCAATCTCCTCAAAGTCTGCAGGGACAAGCCACCTATATGCCAGGCGGCTTATTGCAATCAGAGACGCAAAGTGCGCTCAGATGCCAAACTGTGTGGGCGTGTTAGCACTGGCATGTGATTAGGGCAAATTCTTTTGAGGATAAGGCGCTAAAACAGGGCAGATTGCGTGAGCGAATTCTGCACAAATGATGGCGCTATTAGCAGGAGCAATCCAGTCTTTGTGGATCTGGCCCTTTATCTCATAAGGGGCCTGCAACAATGATACCAGACTTTGTGGGCCTTACAAAAACTGTCCTCTCAAACAGAGAAAAAGACCTTAAAATTAATAAATATGTCAGCCATTCAAAAATGACACTAGTCATCCTGCAGTCAGACTCTCAGCCATAGTCATGAGCTTTGGGTTGAACTAGAACAGTGGGGCTGGAGATCCATATCTGGATCAGCCTCAGATATTCAATGAAGAGGCTGGATCTTCAACTTGACCTTGACTTACAGCTGCTGGTAGGATGGATCTCAAGGATCCACTTGAAGTGGATCAACAGCTGATAAGGATCATATTATTAACTTAATGCTGAGGTCCTCAATGTATCGTCCTACTGGAAGAAGACTCTAGGACTGGCAGAAGGGATTATTATTTCATCCTGTTTTCAGTGATCCTGATAAAATCAAGGCTGCATGTGTGAAATGGGCCTGAGAAACAATCAGCTGAGAGCCTTTACCAACAACTCTGATCCTCCACTAGAGGGCCACATCATCAAGAAGGAACTGAGCTACCTCAGCACTGACATCAATCTTTCAGTAGAAGATAACTGCTGCTGTGAGGAGAACTTTCCTCACACTGAATGTTGAACATCAGCTAGTTCCTCCTGTTGATCTAAACCTTGTTGTAGAGATGGACCATTGGCTGTGGATCATTCTGACTGCTCTGCTCTTCTATGGTAAGAGACAACAAACAACAAAACCTCTTCATGCTGAACATGAATCAGGGTCTGATCTTTAGGTGACTGAACTTAATGGACTGTTTTCTATGGTCTGATCATCAGTTCTTATCTTACATTTTCTCTTTTAATCCAGAGTGTGAAGGACAAGACAGAGTGAACCAACCATCAGGAGAAATCATTGCCTCTGAAGGAGACTCAGTCACACTTGGATGTACATTTGAAACGACTCGTGCAGGTCCCACGCTGTTCTGGTACAGACAGGAACGTCATGATTCACCAAAGTACATGCTAAAGTGTTATTCAGATCAACTAGATAATACTGATCAGTTTAAGAAGGACAGATTTACTGCTGCAATCAACGAGACATCAGTTCCTCTGAAGATCCAGAAGCTTCATCTGTCTGACTCTGCTGTGTACTACTGTGCTCTGAGGCCCACAGTGACAGGAAACACCAAAACTCTGAACAAAAACCTCTGGACTGAAGATACTCTGGAACATCCACTAGAGGGAGTCCCATCCTCTCTGAATCCAGGTGTAGGTATCAATGAAGTTTCGACTGATCTCAGCTAAAACACAGCTCTGATGAACCACTGCATCAAAACACTGCAGAAAAATCCAGTCCCCTTTATCAGTGACAGAACACTCTGCTTGGTCAAAATCCACTCCCCATGTTTACTGCTATCCTGAAATTCACCACACTTTTCCTGAGGGAAAGTTTCACTTTGGGATCACCAATTGGTAAATTTTGGCTACAAAGTGCACCGAGTGACCCCAAATGAAAAAGGGTCCTTTTTTTGGGGCTTCTTTTTTACGGGGCTACTGAAATTCAATGAAAATGCAGATCGGGGCCCCTCCCACCTCAATAAAGGGCAACTTTCTTCATTTAGGGTATTCAACTACAAAACACTGCAAAACGTTCCCATTGGAGTGGGGTTGCTCCCACTTTGATGGGGTGGTCTGGGGTTGTCGGATTGGTCAAGGCAATGCAAGCTGAACAGGACACAGTGCTCCAAAGTGTAACAAAGTCCACCTAAATGACCTGCCTTGACCACCCCAGACCACCCCACCAACCTTGGAGCAACAGCCCTCTGATCAGCAGCTCATGTTTAAAAGTAGCCCAAAATGAGGTCTTAATTTTGGGCTGCTTTCCTGTTTTTAAAAATGCCCTAAATGAATGCCCCATTACCAGGACTTCTTTTTGGGTTGTCATTTAAATTAAGAAAAGTAGTCCAAAATGAAGTCTTGACCCCATTTGACAACCCCAAATTGAAGATAAAACTCCCCTAAAATGACCTGGGATCCCTTCCCGTGACCTCCCCTAAGTTCAAGAACAGGGCCCCAACCAGAAGCGGGGCAACCCCACTGGAGGACTCTCTCAGGGTGGGCAGGGCCATAGACTATCCCCCTCTCCCCTCTGGTTCTCTCATTTGGAGGACCAGGGGCACGAAGAAAAAAAAGTCCAAGTGTACAAGCTCCAGGGCGGTGGGGGGGGCAGAGGCTTGAGGGACGCCCCACAGAGAAGGCCCTCTCCTGGGCATCTATCACTCACATTTCCCCCTCCACCCTCCTTCATGTCCTGACTTGTTTTTTTTCCCTCCAGCTTATCCTCTGGCTTCCAGACCCCTTCACCCTCACAGTTTCAAGCAGCTGCCATTCGGCTCCCTGTGGAGCTAGGAGGCTGAAATTTAAAATCCCAACTCATGGGGACCCCTAGTATTTGTGATAAAAATGTGGTCTCAGTAAGCCAAAATATGAGGGTGAGGGTCTAATTCTGCTGGCAGAATGGTCTCAGGGTATAAGAGTCGAAGAAGACCTGATTTTCCAGCGAGGTCAGAGGTCAGTTTTTTTTCAGTATAGGACATGTGCGTTGTGGTTCAAATGGGTTAAGCAATCTGTGAGATTGTGGCCTTTCTTGGACATTAAAGGGTTAATCCTCGAGTGAGAAACAGGCCCGTGCTCGGGCCCCTTTGGAGTAAGGGCTCTGAAAGTTAATATGGAAAGTCAGGGGGAGGCCTAGTAGTTGTGTCTCCAATTTGGTATCAATAGACCCACAAACGAGGGACCACGCCTTATTTTTACATGTTTGAAGGCCTCAGGCTTCATCACTACTAGTAGGCCTCACAGCTGGAAAGTGTGGGGTCCCATGGGGCTAGACCCTTGAAAGTTGAAATAGTGCTTCATGTCACTGCCCTTAATACAACCACAAAATATCAGACCTCTACTGCACTGGGAATGACTTTTATGATAGTTGCTATGTAGCCCAAATGAAGAATTCATTTAAAGGTAGCACAAAATGACCCGGGGGACCTCTCCCTGATCTCTCTGATCCCCCATTCGACCTCCCCCAAATTGATAGAGACTGACTCACTGTCACCAACACTCAGCATTTAGGTGTTCAGAAGGTTAGAACCAGCTCACCTGATGTCTACAGCCTTACTCTTGGTCACTGGTAACATCTCTACAGCCTCAGGCTTTGGTTAGCAAAGCAGATCATTTGGACCTTTTTACTGAACACCTCCAAGGCTGTAAAGAAAAAAGTAGACCCTCACATAAAACTGTCACAAGCAGACACACACTGCTTCAAACTAACAGACACACAACCTACAACCACAGACACACACTTCTGAAGATTCAAAAGCAAGGCAACTGGACTGTGTAGAGTTTGTTGGGAAGACGTTTCACTTCTCATCCAAGAAGCTTCTTCAGTTCCAAATGGCTGGTGCTGGAAGCAGATATTTATCTTGCTAGAGGAAAAGCAACAACAAAGGAAGGGAGGAGTTGGAGAACGACCCATAGAAACTTATCCCAGGGTGATGTAACCCCTGAGAGTCGTTACCCTGAATGGGTCATTAACTCCCCCTGTCATGTGAGGTGTTATGGTCACATGTGCCCAGGTGTGAGTGTTTGGAGAGCTTTCTGGGGAGAGAGCTTAACACTGCATTATATGTAGGTGAGAGGTTGTGTCTGAGTCCACCACCTCTGTTAAGAGAAGGCTTCTCCAGTCTGGTGAAGATGGCTTCTTTAACTCCTCTTTCAAACCACCTGAAGAAGTGGCTCTCCTGTGTTGAGCCATACGCTTGTGAAGCGGTTGTTTAGTTTCCCCAATGTACAGGTCTGAGCATTCCTCACTGCACTGGACTGCATACACCACATTGCTCTGTTTATGTCTTGGTGTTTTGTCCTTGGGATGGACCAACTTCTGCCTGAATGTGTTTCCAGGCTTGAAGTGAACAGGAATGTGGTGTTTGCCAAAGATTCTCTTGAGTTTTTCAGATAAACCTGCAACATACGGAATCCCAATGTTCTTGCGTCTCTCTTCCCTTTCATGCTCCGTCTCCTTTCTTTTCTTGTTCTTCAAAAAGGCCCACTTTGGGTATCCACAGGTTTTCAGGGCTTCTCTAATGTGTTTCTGTTCATTTTCCTTTCCTTCCTTCCTTGTAGGAAAGACACACACGTCCCTGACATGCTCCTCTCTGTTTTCTACTCATTTGAGTATTTTTAAGAGATGAAATGTAGATTTTAAAGATACACTCTCATTGAATATAAAAACTATACCTGTTACAAAATAAGACCTTTTGTGCAAATACATTCTGAATTTTGTCACAAATATCAATGATGTGAACACACAAACAGCCATCTCTGGGTTACTGGTTCATGTTTGATTTTATTAGTGAGAGATCAGTGGATTTACTGAGATCAATGAAGGAAACAGAACTGATATCAGAAAAATGTTCATACTGGACGTCAAACACAAAGGTCTGCACACCAGAAGCTGCTCCAAAGTCCATTTAATGAAGATAATCACCAAAAGGAGACGTTTATGGTCCTTGACCTTCATCAGACACCTTGATGGTTTGTCATCATGAAGACTCGACTGTTTGACTGAGACACTGAATCAATCCAACATCTGAGTCTCCTCCCTCTGACTGCAGAGATGTTTGATGACAGAGAACTGATTGAGCTGAGAACATCAGAGCAAACTAAACTGATTCATACTGATCCTTCAGTCTCACCATCTCACCTCTGCACACATGGACAAACTCACTCTGATATTCATCTTCTCAGCTCTCACAGGTATGTGAATGAAATGTTTTCATCGCCAAGAATCAGTGAACAGTTCAGTAACATTATCATGTAGTGACTTCTCTGTCTTACAAGAGTCCAAGAACGGACTCGATGACAAAGTTCTGTTACTGGAAGACCAGAAATTCTTCATCTAAAATGAAATCTCCTTGTTGTTTCTCATGTTGTAGGGATCATCTGTGAGGAGCTCACTCCAGTCAAAGATGAAGTGATCAGTCCAGAAGACAGCTCCATAACTCTGTCCTACAGATACTACAAGACCTTTGCTAGTAGTGACCATTTCTTCTGGTATCAACAACACCCAGGAAAACCTCCAGAGTTTCTCATCTACATCTCTGGGTCCAATTCTACAAGGTCAGCAGACTCTCTGGGATCAGACTCAAAGTTTTCTACCAAGTTGTTTGGAGAGAATCGTCTGGACCTGCAGATCTCCTCTGCTGCTCTGTCTGACTCTGCTGTGTACTACTGTGCTGTGAGGCCCACAGTGACAGGAAACACCAAAACTCTGAACAAAAACACAAACTGACAGACAATCAGCTGAGAGCCTTTATCAACAACTCTGATCCTCCACTAGAGGGCCACATCATCAAGAAGGAACTGAGCTACCTCAGCACTGACATCAATCTTTCAGTAGAAGATAACTGCTGCTGTGAGGAGAACTTTCCTCACACTGAATGTTGAACATCAGCTAGTTCCTCCTGTTGATCTAAACCTTGTTGTAGAGATGGACCATTGGCTGTGGATCATTCTGACTGCTCTGCTCTTCTACGGTAAGAAAGAAGACGGAAAAGATGTAATCTTAATGAACAGACATGTAGAAAAGACCAGGGTTCTCTAAATATCGTTTTTGTTATTTCCAAAAAATAACTTGTCAGAACAAAGTCATGTCTTCTCTTGAACCTTGTTTGTCTCATCACTTCTTTTTCTCGTCCACTTCAGGACAAACAGCTGCAGGCAAAATCTCTCCTGTGGACAAACAATTCACGAGAACAGAGGGAGACTCTGTCACACTCAGATGTCACTATGAGACAAAAGAACAGTACATTTACCTTTACTGGTACAGACATCACTCTGACCTTCAGGCACCTCAGTTTATATTAAAGAAAGGAGCACGAGGATCCACAGGCTCATACATCCCAGATAAACGATATGGATCCCAGACCTCCAGCAGCTCCACTGAGCTGACCATCACAAAGCTAACCCTGGCAGACACAGCTCTCTACTACTGTGCTTTAGACACACAGTGATACAAAGTGTAGAAGAGGCTGTACAAAAACCTGAACACAGATATCTGACTACTCTTCAAAGAGGAGGGAAGTGGGATTCAAACCACAGCTTCATGTCAGATGGATTCTGATGGTTCCTGTTTTATCAGACTCTCTGTGGTCACAGCTGCTCATCAAACTCTGAGGGAGGATTCACATCAGCATTCAGACACCTCAGTATGAGGAGACACAGACAAAACACAAACAAGACAAATAAAGACCTCTGATGGGCCACAAGGTCTTGGACTTTCTAGGAAGTTAGTCTGACACTGAGCTTGTCCAGACAAAAACCTACAGGGGACCTGAAGGGGTCTTAGATCAAACCAGCATACAAGAAAATAAAACATTAAATACTCCCATGATCAACAAGTAAACACAGTGTGCATATAGGAAGCTGCAGACTGAGCCATCTTACTGTATTTAAGTCTTTGTCAGAGATCAGACCACAAAGAAAACTGATGTGGCACAACTGTGTTTGTGGATGGCTCATTTGCAGCATGTCATTCAACCTGTACTTCACAGATTTATACTGTACAGACTGTCCTCTCAAAAAAGAGTAAAAGACCTAAAATTAATAAACATGTCAACTATTTAAAAATGTCATTGGTCATCCCATCTGCAGTCAGACTGCAGGTATGTAGACACATGTAGGTGAATATAATATATGCAGTTCCTTTTTTCTGAAGTGTTTACTCACCATTAGTCTGTCTGTTTGTTCTCTTGGAGGTTTATATGAAGAATGGGGTTGTGCTTGTAGAAATGTATTTTTCTATGAAGATTTACTGTAGTTTTTAAAATGAGACCATTATCCTTGTATTTGTATTATTACATGAATACTGCCTGCTGATAATGAATTTTGATTTTATAGCTAGGGTTGGTAATTTTGGAAAACTTGAATGTAGCATCTCCTCAGGACTCCGCCTAGCCCCTCCCCCCACCCAGAGCTCCTCCAAAACCACGCCCCCTGCTCACATGAACGAGCACTGCTGATTCGCGACCATATGACTGATTCAACTCAAAAACGGTCCTCAGCACAACATTTTAGTTTTGCACTACACCAAGTCATGTCTCACTTAGCAGTAAGAAAACACCAAAACATTATCATAGTAAGGTTAAAAAAACAAATGTAAAAACACTGCAAGTTAGTTAGTACTCACAACCTGATGTTGACCCTGGCTTTGTCCAAATTCTTTTTTGTTTCGATCTTCTCTGCCTCTGTCTTTCTTCTCTTCCTCTGTTTAGCAGGAGGAGCAGTAATCAGGATATAGGTAGTTTCTCCATTCTCCACATCGCTGTCAAGTCTCCCGTTTTGGCCGGGACAACATTCCTCTGCCTCTCCAAACTGAGCTCTGTCACGAGCCAAATGGGGCAGTAATGCACCAAAATGATGGATGCCAACCGCCGTAAAACCGAAGAAGAAAAAGCCTCACGAGAACTGCCACCTGCAGTAGCCTGGGTGGCAGTTCTCACAAGATTAGAGTCCACAGCAGCAACAAAACAAGAAAAAAAGTGTTCATTTAAGATTTCTTGTACACCTGTCTTAAAATGTGAGGGATACTATAGCTTGGTTGGAGTTGTGGGACGGCTCGCAGCGGGCTTCCCTTATTTTCAAAGCCAAAACTTGACAGGTCGGCATTCTCCAGCGTACTTGGATCCTTCTCAGCTCGGCTATGCACATTGAATCAGGGTCAGTGCACACCGGCAAAACGTACACACAGAAGGTGGGCAAAACGGCAGTACGAGATTTGATTGGTTTAATAAATTCGGTCCGAATTGCTGTGATTGGTTGGTGTTCTCCCTGTTTTACTCCTGCTGTAGACAGCAGCTATTTTTCACTCTCTATTAAGAACACATCATGGATTGATTGCCATCGGGACATAACGATCATTTTAACCAGTATAACAAAAAGTGTATCTAAATCAAATTACCAACCCTAGCTTTAATTCATTGTTGAAACTGATTTGTAAGGAAGGGGCAGGACCAGATAACCTTCTTGCTTCATTCTGTTCCTTCTCAAAATGGCTGTTTTGTTGACATACATGCATACGCGTGTTCTTACATATCTACATTTACTTGATGGACATGTACAGTTGTTTGGTGTACATACATGTATTATTTTGTTTGTTTTTTTTAAGTTTGAGATGAATTAAGAGAGAAAGAAAGAAAGAAAGACGCTCACCTTTGGTCATGAGCTTTGGGTTTAACTAGAAGAATGTGGTTGGAGATCCATGTCTGGATCAGCCTCAGATATTCAATGAGGAGGCTGGATCTTCAACTTGACCTTGACTTAGAGCTGTTGGTAGTTTGGATCTCAAGGATCCACTGAGGTGGGACAACAGCTGATAATGATCCTCCTATTCACTTAATGCTGAGGTCCTCTACGTATCGTCCTACAGGAAGGATTATATATCCACTCTGACCTGGATACACCTCAGATCTCCCCAGGTAGAGACAGAAAGCACTGGTGATGTGATGGACATCTGTGTCTGAAGTATGAACTGAACCTCATGTAGGCAGAGAGCACTGGATGGATGGATGGATGGATGGATGGATGGATGTGTGACCAGAGTCAGCTGCATAAATCTCCAGTTAACATTTCAGTTATTCTGACTCTTCTGTCAGAACAAAGTGATGGACCTATAGAAAAACATTCAGCACCACTTTAGTCCAGAGAGCTCTGCTGACTACAGAGACCTTCAGAGACAGTCTCAGTCTGAACGCCTCCATGAAGATCATGGTCAGCTGAACTTCTCAGAGAAAATGTTAGTTTGATGTTGACAGTCAAGCTGGCCTTACACCTGATGCTTTCCCTGTGATTTTTGAAGTCTCAGACACATTTTCAAAGTGGTAATAAAATCTTATGGAGTCTCTCTGGAGTCGGGCGACACCCCCATGGGACACCCCTGTGATCGCGGTCTTTAGATGTGAGATGGGCTTAGGACCTGATATTTGCACTTTGAAGGCGGTCTTTCTCCAGTCGTGGCCTTACAACAATATCAAACCTGATTAATATCTTTGCAAGTCTGTAGGCTCATTCAAACTGGGCTGTTAAAGGACGTGACCAGAGTCAATAACCAGAAGAGGCTGACACATGTGCACTGAGCAGGAAGCAACAGGCTGTAAACAACACATGGAGACAGAGGAGCGTACAGCTCTGCAGGACTGTGGGAGAAACCTTTACTAATGATATAACTGCCCTAGACGGCATTAACCCAACACCAAACTGAACTGTTGGAAATCGTGGGGTACTCAGGATTTATAACTCAGCTCACATAAAACAAATTAAAAGAACAGCCTGTTTTCATCTTGTTGTCAGTTATCCTGATAAAATCAAGGCTGCATGTGTGAAATGGGCCTGACAGACAATCAGCTGAGAGCCTTTACCAACAACTCTGATCCTCCACTAGAGGGCCACATCATCAAGAAGGAACTGAGCTACCTCAGCACTGACATCAATCTTTCAGTAGAAGATAACTGCTGCTGTGAGGAGAACTTTCCTCACACTGAATGTTGAACATCAGCTAGTTCCTCCTGTTGATCTAAACCTTGTTGTAGAGATGGACCATTGGCTGTGGATCATTCTGACTGCTCTGTTATCTGGTGAGACACAAATCACTTCATTTGTAAAAAAAAACCATTCAGACATATGCTTGTGTCTGACTCTCTAAGTGTGATAAATCTTAACCAATATGTTTATCGATGACTAAAATCCTTATTCTCTCATTTCTACGTTATTTTCTCCTCCAGAGTGTGAAGGACAAGACAGAGTGATCCAACCACCTGAAGATATCATTGTTTCTGAAGGAGACTCAGTCACACTTGGATGTACAATTGAGAGTGTTACAGCCAAGACCTTTTTCTGGTACAGACAGGAACTTCATGATTTCCCAAAGTACATGTTGAAGTGTTATGCAGATCAAGTAGAAAACAGTGATCAATTTAAGAAGGACAGATTTACTGCTGCAATCAACGGGACATCAGTTCCTCTGCAGATCCAGAAGCTTCATCTGTCTGACTCTGCTGTGTACTACTGTGCTCTGAGGCCCACAGTGACAGGAAACACCAAAACTCTGAACAAACACCTCTGGAGGTAGGACTCCACAATACTCCACAACATCCACCAGGGGGAGTCACACACAAATGAACCTCAGAGGGTCATAACCATGGAGCCTGGATTCGTACCTGCAGACAGCTGTGTCAGGTGTTTCATAAATGCACCTTCATGAAGATAAGAGTCTCCTCCTTCTGACTGAAGAAGTTTGAACTCTACATGATCCTGATCTGAAATATTCAGCCTGACTCCTCAGCTGCTGTATCTGTGAACAGTCGGAGTCAAACATTGATAAAAACAAAGTGATTTTTACATAAAGCAGAACATTCACAGTCATGAACTGCATGGGCTTGCAGTTAAAGTTGTTTCTACAAAACAAAAAGATCCTTAATGATTTCCAGTCTGGTTTTAGATCTGGTGGTAGTACCACTGCTGCAGCTATGGTTGTAACAAATGTCATAATCAACGCTCTGGACAAAACACAACACTGAGCAGCATTATTTGTAGATCTCTCAAAGGCATTTGACTCAGAGAGCCAT
Source organism: Cetoscarus ocellatus (assembly GCA_037902135.1). Classification (NCBI taxonomy): domain Eukaryota; kingdom Metazoa; phylum Chordata; class Actinopteri; order Labriformes; family Labridae; genus Cetoscarus; species Cetoscarus ocellatus. Next base: position 34,862 of record JBAMNC010002110.1, read on the forward strand.
GAACTACTGCAAAACAGAACTTAGAAATGCTGAATCTGAACCAGCTTTGTCTGACAGATATGTGAGCATGGACACAGAGCTTGACTCTCCTCAGACAAACATGATAAAGTAAATACTTTTTACAAATATAAAAAACATAAAGCAGCATTGATTCAGACTCTGAAAAGGACCTTGGAGCAATAATCCATGGTTGTGTTTAGGAACGTACATTTTACAATATATTCTTACTGTAGCCCCTCTGTCTTTACCCACCTCCCTTCCTCCACCCACACCCCCAACACAGCTTCAGTGGATGGCTGTTCAGCCTGAGACTGGCTCCCCCCAAGACCTCCAGCTGCTGAACAGGTTTTTACTGACCACTGTTACTGTGAGCCTGCTACAGACGCACTCATGTTGGCTATAGATGGATGGATATTTATATAGATGAGTGTTTTATATATGTATTATATATATGTGTATCTCATACATGTATATTTGTATATATGTGTATTTTTATGTATATATGTGTATTTTATATATGTAAATGCATAAATGTATATCTATAAATCAGACAGTATGGCTTCAGCCTGCTCTATTGTAAAGAGTCTTGAGATAACACTTGTTATAAATTGGTGCTAAACAATTAAATATTAATTGATTGATTGATTGATTGATTGGTCCACAGGGGATATTTATTCAGGTCTGGATTGATTCACATTGATCAGATCTGTGTTCAGTAAAACTCAAGTTCTTTGAAACAATCTCCAAATATGTGTTTATTTAAAAAGGAGGATGACCAACTGATAAATGTGACCAAAGTACATCAACATGTTTCATTTCTCTGTTAGAATAGAATAGTAGTCTTTATTGTCATCACAGTGTGTAATGAAATTGGGTTACTGTCTAGGAAGGTGCTCAAACAACATTCAGAAGACAAAAGAATAAAATATAAAAGTACATCAGATAATCTGATATATATTTGTTGATACGTTGGTTGTTGGTCTCAGACAGGCTGCTCTGTCAGAATCTGCTGATCTACTGGGATTTTCACTCACAACCATCTCTAGGGTTCACAGAGAATGGCTTAAAGAAGAGAGAATATCCAATGAGCAGCAGGTCTCTGGGCCAGAGTGGCCAGACTGTTGACCTCCAGCAGAGGTCAAAGTGAGCTGAGCTCAGACTATACATGACAGAGACACTGCTGACCTCTGAAGGGTCAGAGCATCCCTGCAAGTCCAGGATACTGGCTCAGATATGAAACTGTCTGCATTGTCAGCTCCTGGAAGCTGCAAAACTTTTCAAAGTCACTTCTACTTCAAAACTGTTGTTTGGCTGCTAACAACCATCTGTGGAACAACATTCATCTCTCAGCTGAATGGAAACAGCAGCAGGTAGACTCCACAGCATGCAGAGTCCAGCAGAAGTTCAGCAGATACCATCAATGGAAAAACACCATTACTGTTCTGCTGTACTGAAACTTTAACCTCAATGACAACCATCTCCACTAGAGGGTGACAATTTAAAGTAGGCAGGACAACACCAGAGACCTGAGCTCAGTCTGTCATCTTAACCTGCTGACTGGAGAACATCAACCTCACTGGAGAACAGTTCCTCCTGTTGATCTGGACCTTGTTGTAGAGATGGACCACTGGCTGTGGATCATTCTGACTGCTCTGCTCTTCTATGGTAAGAGACAACAAACCAGAAAACCTCATTATTGGAAACATGTTAGTCTGATACATAGATTAAAACTGAATCTACATTAAATGCATGAAGTCTAAGTGTATTTCTTCTTCAGGTGTCAGCTGTGAAGATCTCACTCCAGAGAAGAATGAAGAGTTCAGTTTAGAAGACAGCTCTGTTACTCTGTCCTACAAATACTCCAAACAAGCTTCTGGTGAAAGATTCTTCTGGTATAGACAATATCCAGGAGAACCTCCAGAGTTCCTCATCTCTCACACAACCACAGAAGATATACTCAAGACTGAAGACAAAAGACTGTCTATTGCAGTGAGAGAAGATAAAACAGTCATGGACCTGAAGATCCAGAAGCTTCATCTGTCTGACTCTGCTGTGTACTACTGTGCTGTGAGGCCCACAGTGACAGGAAACACCAAAACTCTGAACAAAAACCTCTGGACTGAAGATACTCTGGAACATCCACTAGAGGGAGTTCCTCTCTTTGACTCTTGTTTCATGTCCTCATAATGTCTAAACTGGTCTCAGTCACTCCACAGCTGTGATAAACCACTTCATCATAACACTGTAGAGCTGCCTCATGATGGAGAACTCTTTAAGTCCAGCTCTGAACATCTCAACAGACAGATCTCCAAACTCACACTGGTCCTTTATTTACAGCATCTTCACTCTAAACACTCAAACACTCATTATATCCTCACTGTGTCTCTGCTTGGTTTGTATGTGTTTGATAAGAAAGTGTGTTCACACACAGCTTTACTGAATGTTGGATCCAGATTGGATGTTGAGTGAGCCATAGATGAAGTTAACATGAAAACAGTCCATGATATCAGCACGTCTCTGCTTATATCCTCTTCATTCATTGCTGACAGAATGTTTTTGTGGTGAGACACCTATGAACTAAAGTCTGTCTGATTCTGGACCATGATGTGTTTGTCCTCTCAGATGACATTTTGATAGGAACAGGGACCAGTTGAGAACCAGTTCCATGGAGCTGAAGGAATTGATATCATCTGCCTTCATGTGTAAATATTCCCTAATCAAGTCGTCTCACTTATCTTTCTGTAGCTAACCAAACCATAAGGAGCAGCTCAGGGCAACAGGGGTTTAATCTGGAAGTTTGCTCCTCCATCAATCAAAGGGTGGAGCTGCACACAACACAGCAGAAATGTGGTCCAGACCCAGTCAACTGGATCTGACCTTATTCATCCTAAATATGAGGGGGTCACTGACAGGTGAAAAGAGACAACTGAGCAAAGGTCAAGACAAACCAAGGTCACATGTGAGGCATGATTATGAAGACCATTTATGTTTTCCACTTCTCCGGAGTGTGAAGGACAAGACAGAGTGATCCAGACACCAGGAGATATCATTGCATCTGAAGGAGACTCAGTCACACTTGGATGTACATTTGAGACAACTGACACAAACTCGTACTTGTTCTGGTACAAACAAGATGTTAAAGGTTTCCCAAAGTACGTGATGAAATGTCTCTTAAAAAAATGTCTATAAAGATTTGAATTTGAATTTGAATTTATTGAAGGATAGCCCCTTGAGATGTAGCATCTCATTTTCAAGTGGGTCCCTAAACAAACATATACAGAGAACAGAAGACACATTACTTTTACATTAAAATATAGACATACATAACATATAACTAATACAGACATCTTGCTCACCCACTCCCACACACAACCCCAACCCACATACTCTTAACATAAAAATTAGGCAAAACATATTAAAACGGATCAATAAAGTGAACATAAAGGCAAAGGAGTAGATTAGAAGCATGAGCAATTTGTTTTGAGATGGGAGTGTAGTGACAACTTGAAACAGTGAGAAGAAGTAGTAGAGCACAAAGAAAGAGGGAGATTATTCCAGTCAGATGGAGCTTTATATTGGAATGATCTTTTACCAACTTCTTTTAAGATTCTGGGAACAGAGAAAAATGGGTAGTTCATATGTCTAAGTGAGTATGGAGAATTATATAGAATCATGAGTTCTTTTAAATATGGAGGACAATTGAAATAAACACATTTTAAAAGGAAGAGAAGCCAATGAAATTGACGTCTTGGTTTCGGCTGTAACCAGTTCAATGAGTCAAACATAAAACAGTGATGGGTTCTGAAAGGACATCTCAAAACAAATCTACACAAAGAGTTAAATAATACAGTCAAAGATCTAAGATTAGTGTCTGGAGTGTTTTGGTAAACAATATCTGCATAATCAACAAGTGGTAGTATCATTTGGGAGACAAGCCTCTTTCTTACATGAAGAGTGAAACAATTGATTGAACGATAAAGTGAAGCAAGACAGCCATATGCTTTTTTAACAATATAATCAATATGTGGTTAGAAGGTGAGTTCTGGGTCAATCCAAAGTCCAAGATATTTGAATGAGTCAACTATATCAACAGGAGATCCATCAGAAAAATGAATATGAAGATCAGCTGAATGAGATCGGAGGTGACGTTTACTGAAAATCATGCTGCAGGACTTCTTTTTGTTCAATACAAGTTTGTTCTGACTGAACCAGTCTTGAACCCTATCAAAATCAAACTGTAAAGAGTTCTGGATTTGAGATATATCAGGGTTTGAGATGTATATAACAGTGTCGTCAGCATATAAGTGGACGTGACAATTTGAACAAATGTTAGGTAAATCATTAATAAAAATAGAGAAAAGAAGTGGATCTAATGTGGAGCCTTGGGGAACTCCCTTTTCAATAATTAAAAAGTCAGACTGATGACCCTGAAAAACAACACATTGACGATGATTGTGGAGATAGGCGTTAAACCAAAGAAGAGCATTTTGATCAAGACCAACAGCAAAAAGTTTATCCAGAAGTAAATAGTGGTCAACAAGATCAAAAGCTTTGGACAAATCAATAAAAACTGCACCAGTAAATTGACCCTTATCAAAGGAGGAGAATACATCATTCATAAATTTCAACAGAGCAGTAGTAGTAGAAATATTTGTTCTGAATCCTGATTGAAATGGTGATAAAATATTAAAACAATTTAAATAATGTGACAGTTGGTCAAAAATAAGCTTTTCAAAAACTTTAGCAACTGTACAAATAATAGAAATAGGCCGATAATTGTTAACATAAGAGGGATCTCCACCTTTGAAAAGGGGGGTAACCTTAGCGCATTTCCATATCGTGGGGATTGAACAGGTGGACAGAGACAGATTGAACAAGTCAGCAAAGGGATACATCAAAACATGTGCCACAAGATATAAACTTAACATCAAGGCCATCAGGACCAGCACTAGTGTTATCTTTAAACCGACTTAAAGGAAGAAAAACCTCATTAGGCAAGATTTTTTTTATAAGAAAATGAATGGTCAGAGAAAGTACTAAATGAGGGACTGGCAGTCCAATAGGAGTCAAAGTGATAGGAGCTCCAGATAGAAGAAAAATGGTGATTAAATGCTTTAGAAATAAGTGATGGATCAGACAAAGGCTCATTCTTAAACTGAATCCAGTTTAAAGCTTTTTTGTTGTTTCTGTTAAGAACACAGTTCAATCAATTCCAAAACTGTCTTGGATTGTGAAAATTTTGGGACAAGCTGTCTTTGTAGTAATTAGACTTTGCATTCCTGGTTTTAACTGTACATTCATTTCTCAGTAGTCTATAAGTGTTCCAGTCAGTAAGATCTCTAGATGAGCGATATCTAGCCCATGCTTTATCCCTCTGTTTAAAAAGAGTAATGAGTTCTGAACTGATCCAGGGCAAGTGTCTTCCTTTGACTCTAACAGTCTCATTGGAGCTTTGTTTACCTCAGAATAAAAGAAGGTCCAAGCTTTCTCAACATATGAAATTAACTGAAATCTATCCCAATTAATGGAAATCAAATCATGAATAAAGTTGTCTTCATTAATGTTCTTACAATGTCTGCATGTAATAAATTTGGGGGGAGAACGTGGAACTTTAATTTTCCAGACACAGAATATATGAGAATGATGACTTAAACAGTCTGACATAACACCAGATTTAACTATTCTGTCAGGATTTGAGACCAAGATCCAGTCAAGCAGAGATGAAGATCAGTGATCAACTCTTGTGGGTTCATTAATGAGCTGCGTGAGGTGTACACTATTAAATAAATTTCTGTCCTTGTAAGAAGAACGATCAAGCCAGTTACTGTTAAAGTCACCAAGAATGATTAATTCATTATGCCTTTCAAGAGAATTAATAGTAGATAGAATACACGTGGTAGAATCACCAGGAGCTGAGGGAGGCCTGTAAATATTGCCAATTGTTAACTGTGTGTTTTCATGAAAGATTATGTTGACAAAAAGACATTCAAAGTTAACAGGCTCAACAGAAGGAATAATGTGGTCAGAGGCTAAATTGGCTGCAGCTTAGGTTGCTACAGCACCACCTCTAGAGGACCTATCAGCTCTATATAACACAAAGTTATCAATTTCAATTTCATCATTTTGTTTTCATGAAGCCATGTTCAGAAAGTGACCCAGGCTCTTAATAGATCAATTTTTGAAACAAGACTGCGAATATTAAGGTGAATAATCTTTAGACTCTTTGCTAAATCAATTGCATCATACAGAAAAATGACAGTTCAAATATTAATTCGAAGGGGGAGGGATGAAGTGATGGGGAGCAAGAAAAGGAAAAACAGGACACATACTCACAAAAAGATACACATAAACACATATCACACACATAAAGCAACAACAACTTGGATAGCTCTTATAACAAAAGGCTCAGATTGCAATATTATTGCCAGTAGAAATAAGGGAGGGCCTTATTTAATTCAAAACAACAAAAGATTATGGCCTACATTTAGAAATCATGGAAACTGATGATAATCATACAGCCTCAGAAAACCATAAAGAAAGTAAAGAGTATAGGAAACAGAAAATGTTAAGGCCGTATATGCATCCAAAGGCAGTAACAACGGAAAAGACAGCAATCAGTAGTTGACAGTTTTCAGCAAGAATCGGGTTACGACAGCATCACAACAGTATCAGCTGAAACCCGGTAGCAATGACATCACGGCAGAGCAGTTTACGGCAAACAGTGGAATTTCACACATGGATGGACAGTAAATAGCTTGGCAAAAAGTTAAATTGCAGCTTACAAAACTTAGAAGTAACGTTAAACTAAAAGGCACCGATGAAAAGTAGAGGCTCAACAATGTTCCAGTTGTGTGGGGAGATCCAAAAGAGAAAGTCTGAACAGTCAAAGTCTGAATGTTAGCTGCCAACATTAGCCGAATGAGCTACTTCGAAGCTGTCATGGAGACGAAAAAATAGTCAGTGAAGAAAGTCTCTGCTTCTTCAGCACTTCTGAAGAGCTTTGGCTGTCCATCCACAATCACTCTTAGCATAGAGGGATAGCGAAGAGAGTACCTGATGTCAGCAGCACGAAGCCTCTTTTTGACGTCATCAAACTGCCGGCGTTTGTTGATTAGAGCGGCGCTGAAGTCAGGATATATGTGGATTCGAACTCCCAAAAAGGTGAGCTCTCCCCTCTCTCGCGAAAGACATAGGATCCTCACTTTATCATGGAAATGTAAAAATTTCACAAGGATGGGCCGAGGAGAAGATCTCGAGCTGGAGCTAAAGGTGGGAGAACGGTGCGCCCTTTCAATAACAGGCATAGTGGAGAAGTTCTCTCTGCCCTGAAGTTGTGGAATAAGTTGATTAAGGAACATCATCAAGTTCTTGCCCTCACTTTTTTCAGGAACATTAAAGAAAACGGAGATTTAAGGAGCGGCTTCTGTTTTCTGCATCATCAACTTTATCCTTTAGGTAGGCATTCTCTTTTTCAAGTGGTTGCACACGTTTAGTCAGATCCTCGATGTTGTTCTCATTTGAGCCCACTCTTTGTTCCAGCTCTGACACTTGGTCACCAAGTGAGGATAAAGATCTTGTATTTTGTCCAGAGCACGATGGACTGACTCAAAGTTTGTGTCAAAATGAGTCTTCAGTTCCCCTTTCTTACGTTCAATGGCGTCCCAGATTGTTTGCAGAGACACTTCAGCCCCAGCCATTGCAGAATAAAAGAGCTTAATTTGAACACTTCTCAGTTCACTGGATTCCCGACCTTTTTCAGATCAAAGTAGGAGTAAATCAGCCACTTAGATTAGTCATAGATGGACCATTTTGATGAGGCAATCTGAGACCAACGACAGACGTTCAAGCTACAGCAGCCATCTTGTGTTTATTCTATCACTGCTGTGATCCTGAGATTGACAACGACAGATTAACTGCTGCAATCTACGGGACATCAGTTCCTCTGGAGATCCAGAAGCTTCATTTGTCTGACTCTGCTGTGTACTACTGTGCTCTGAGGCCCACAGTGACAGGAAACACCAAAACTCCAACATCTGAGTCTCCTCCCTCTGACTGCAGAGATGTTTGATGACAGAGAACTGATTGAGCTGAGAACATCAGAGCAAACTAAACTGATTCATACTGATCCTTCAGTCTCACCATCTCACCTCTGCACACATGGACAAACTCACTCTGATATTCATCTTCTCAGCTCTCACAGGTATGTGAATGATGCTCAGTGTTGGATGATGTTGGATGACAAACTTTCATTTCACTTCCTTCTGATAAATAATATCAAACCTGCAGATAAGAGCAGGAATCTCTGTCCTGATCAGGATTTTTGTTCTGAAGATCATCAATCAAAACAATCAGAACAAAGTCATGTCTTCTCTTGAACCTTGTTTGTCTCATCACTTCTTTTTCTCGTCCACTTCAGGACAAACAGCTGCAGACAAAATCTCTCCTGTGGACAAAGAAGTCAGAGGAACAGAAGGACAATCTGTCACACTCAGATGTCACTATGAGACAGAATACCAGTACATTTACCTTCACTGGTACAGACATCACTCTGACCTTCAGGCACCTCAGTTTATACTCTGGAAAGGAGCACGAAAGACCACAGACTCATATATTCCAGATAAACGATATGGATCCCAGACCTCTGACAGCTCCACTAAGCTGACCATCACAAAGCTAACCCTGGCAGACACAGCTCTCTACTACTGTGCTTTAGACACACAGTGATACAAAGTGTAGAAGAGGCTGTACAAAAACCTGAACACAGATATCTGACTACTCTTCAAAGAGGAGGGAAGTGGGATTCAAACCACAGCTTCATGTCAGATGGATTCTGATGGTTCCTGTTTTATCAGACTCTCTGTGGTCACAGCTGCTCATCAAACTCTGAGGGAGGATTCACATCAGCATTCAGACACCTCAGTATGAGGAGACACAGACAAAACACAAACAAGACAAATAAGGACCTCTGATGGTCCACAAGGTCTTGGACTTTCTTGGAAGTTAGTCTGACTCTGAGCTTGTCCAGACAAAAACCTACAGGGGACCTGAAGGGGTCTTAGATCAAACCAGCATACAAGAAAATAAAACATTAAATACTTCCATGATCAACAAGTAAACACAGTGTGTATATAGGAAGCTGCAGACTGAGCCATCTTACTGTATTTAAGTCTTTGTCAGAGATCAGACCACAAAGAAAACTGATGTGGCACAACTGTGTTTGTGGATGGCTCATTTGCAGCATGTCATTCAACCTGTACTTCACAGATTTATACTGTACAGACTGTCCTCTCAAAAAAAAGTAAAAGACCTAAAATTCATAAACATGTCAGCTATTTAAAAATGTCATTGGTCATCCAATCTGCAGTCAGACTGCAGGTATGTAGACACATGTAGATGAATATAATATATTAGTGTGTCTGTTTGTTCTCTTGGAGGTTTATATGAAGAATGGGGTTGGGCTTGTAGAAATGTATTTTTCTATGAAGATTTACTGTAGTTTTTAAAATGAGGCCATTATCCTTGTATTTGGATTATTACATGAATACTGCCTGCTGATAATGAATTTTGATTTTAAAGCTAGGGTTGGTAATTTTGGAAAACTTGAATGTAGCATCTCCTCAGGACTCCGGACTCCCTTATTTTCAAAGCCAAAACTTGACAGGTCGGCATTCTCCAGCGTACTTGGATCCTTCTCAGCTCGGCTATGCACATTAAATCAGGGTCAGTGCACACCGGCAAAATGTACAACAGAAGGTGGGCAAAACGGCAGTACGAGATTTGATTGGTTTAATAAATTCGGTCCGAATTGCTGTGATTGGTTGGTGTTCTCCCTGTTTTACTCCTGCTGTAGACAGCAGCTATTTTTCACTCTCTATTAAGAACACATCATGCATTGATTGCCATCGGGACATAACGATCAATTTAACCAGTATAACAAAAAGTGTATCTAAATCAAATTACCAACCCTAGCTTTAATTCATTGTTGAATCTGATTTGTAAGTAAGGGGCAGGACCAGATAACCTTCTTGCTTCATTCTGTTCCTTCTCAAACTGGCTGTTTTGTTGACATACATGCATAGGCGTGTTCTTACATATCTACATTTACTTGATGGACATGTACCGTTGTTTGGTGTACATACATGTATTATTTTCACTTTTTTGTTTGTTTTTTTAAAGTTTGAGATGAACTATGAGAGAAAGAAGGAAAGAAGGACGCTCACCTTTGGTCATGAGCTTTGGCTTTAACTAGAAGAATGTGGTTGGAGATCCATATCTGGATCAGCCTCAGATATTCAATGAGGAGGCTGGATCTTCACCTTGACCTTGACTTAGAGCTGTTGGTAGTTTGGATCTCAAGGATCCACTGAGGTGGGACAACAGCTGATAATGATCCTCCTATTCACTAAGCGCTGAGGTCCTCTACTTATCGTCCTACAGGAAGGAGGAGACTCTAGAACTGGCAGAAGGGATTATATATCCACTCTGACCTGGATACACCTCAGATCTCCCCAGGTAGAGACAGAAAGCACTGGTGATGTGATGGAGGTCTGTGTCTGAAGTATGAACTGAACCTCATGTAGGCAGAGGGCAATGGATGGATGGATGGATGGATGGATGGATGTGTGACCAGAGTCAGCTGCATAAATCTCCAGTTAACATTTCAGTTATTCTGACTCTTCTGTCAGAACAAAGTGATGGACCTATAGAAAAACATTCAGCACCACTTTAGTCCAGAGAGCTCTGCTGACTACAGAGACCTTCAGAGACAGTCTCAGTCTGAACGCCTCCATGAAGATCATGGTCAGCTGAACATCTCAGAGAAAATGTTAGTTTGATGTTGACAGTCAAGCTGGCCTTACACCTGATGCTTTCCCTGTGATTTTTGAAGTCTCAGACAAATTTTCAAAGTGGTAATAAAATCTTATGGAGTCTCTCTGGAGTCGGGCGACACCCCCGTGATCGTGGTCTTTAGATGTGAGATGGGCTTAGGACCTGATATTTGCACTTTGAAGGCGGTCTTTCTCCAGTCGTGGCCTTACAACAATATCAAACCTGATTAATATCTTTGCAAGTCTGTAGGCTCATTCAAACTGGGCTGTTAAAGGACGTGACCAGAGTCAATAACCAGAAGAGGCTGACACACGTGCACCGAGCAGGAAGCAACAGGCTGTAAACAACACATGGAGACAGAGGAGCGTACAGCTCTGCAGGACTGTGGGAGAAACCTTTACTAATGATATAACTGCCCTAGACGGCATTAACCCAACACCAAACTGAACTGTTGGAAACCGTGGGGTACTCAGGATTTATAACTCAGCTCACATAAAACAAATTTAAAGAACAGCCTGTTTTCATCTTGTTGTCAGTTATCCTGATAAAATCAAGGCTGCATGTGTGAAATGGGCCTGACAGACAATCAGCTGAGAGCCTTTACCAACAACTCTGATCCTCCACTAGAGGGCCACATCATCAAGAAGGAACTGAGCTACCTCAGCACTGACATCAATCTTTCAGTAGAAGATAACTGCTGCTGTGAGGAGAACTTTCCTCACACTGAATGTTGAACATCAGCTAGTTCCTCCTGTTGATCTAAACCTTGTTGTAGAGATGGACCATTGGCTGTGGATCATTCTGACTGCTCTGTTATCTGGTGAGACACAAATCACTTCATTTGATAAAACTGATTTCAAATATGTCTGACTCTCTAAGTGTGATACATCTTAACCTGAATGTTCATCGATGACTAAAAATTTTATTCCCTCATCTCTATGTTGTCGTCTCCTCCAGGGTGTGAAGGACAAGACAGAGTGATCCAACCACCTGAAGATATCATTGTTTCTGAAGGAGAAACAGTCACACTTGAATGTACATTTCAGACAAGTGATAAATACCCCTACTTGTTCTGGTACAAACAGGAAGTTCGTGATTCCCCAAAGTACATGATGAGATGCTACTTTCAAGATGTCACCAAAGACCCTGAGTTCAACCACCAAAGGTTTACTGCTGCAATCAACGGGACATCAGTTCCCCTGAAGATCCAGAAGCTTCATCTGTCTGACTCTGCTGTGTACTACTGTGCTCTGAGGCCCACAGTGACAGGAAACACCAAAACTCTGAACAAAAACCTCTGGACTGAAGATACTCTGGAACATCCACTAGAGGGAGTCATGCTCTGCTAACCAATGGTATTTTGGGATTCAGGCTTGATCTTCATCATTTGACAAAACAAAGCAACTCCATCTGAGTCTCCTCCCTCTGACTGCAGAGATGTTTGATGACAGAGAACTGATTGAGCTGAGAACATCAGAGCAAACTAAACTGATTCATACTGATCCTTCAGTCTCACCATCTCACCTCTGCACACATGGACAAACTCACTCTGATATTCATCTTCTCAGCTCTCACAGGTATGTGAATGATGCTCAGTGTTGGATGATGTTGGATGACAAACTTTCATTTCAGATCCTGAACTGAACTCTGTTCCTCCATCATCAATCCAACACTCACATGATTCTTTAACAGCTCACTGATGCTGTTGTTTCTGTTTTACAGAATGTACGGCACAGAAAGACAACGTGCTGCAACCAGAAGGAGATGTGACTGCCACTGAAGGAGAGGCAGGAACTCTTGGCTGTCTGTACAACAGCACTGCAGCAAATGATTATCTCTACTGGTACAGACAGGACGGAGACAACAGCCCTGAGTTCATCCTCAGCAGATTTAAGATCGGAGAAGGAAAAACAACGAAGGAGTTTGAGGAGAGATTTTCATCCACACTGGATTCAGTCAAAAGATCAGTTCCTCTGCAGATCCAGAAGCTTCATGTATCTGACTCTGCTGTGTACTACTGTGCTCTGCAGCCCACAGTGACAGGAAACACCAAAACTCTGAACAAAAACCTCTGGAGGTAGGACTCCACAATACTCCACAACATCCACCAGGGGGAGTCCCATCCCCTTTAAATCCGGATGTACATGTCAATGAAGTCGTGATGATCTCACCTAAAACAGCTCTGATGAACAACTCCATCATAACACTGCAGAGGAGCCTCATGATGAAGAATTATGTAAAATAACCCTTCAACATTTTCTTTGTGTTTGTGTCTCACCTCACTCCAAAGTACATGACAAACAGGAGGATACCATTCTTTTGACTGTGCGTACAGTAACAAGTATTTTTTGTTTTTATTCACGATGATAGGGAAGTACTGCTCCCCTGACATTGAGTACATGTCTGTTAGATGCCCACCTTATTTTCTCCCGAGAGAGCTAACTGTTGTTATCGTCATCGCTGTTTACATCCTACCGGATGCTAACACTAGCACGGCGCTCTCTCTCCTGCTGAAAATCATCAATGAACAGCAGCGGGCACACCCGGATGGCGTTCATATGTCTGAGGATTCATATTAACCGTAGACAACCTCAAACATCATACAGTCCAGGTGCCAGGACTTGGGGAAACTTGATCATTATGTGTACTGAATTATTAGGTGCCATAGTGCTAAACTGTCAAATGTTCAAGTGTAGACTGCTTGCTGCCTTGTCCTCATTATAATGCACATTTGCCCATCATTGCACAGAAATATAAAGTGCATGTTGCTTTGCGCATTACCCTACTGCCCACGATCATAAATTGTCATGTTGAATATAACATTGCATGATGCCCATAGCACAAAGTTGCACAGGCAGATGTGTGAGTAGATTTTGCACTAATTCAGCACACATAGATGTCTTATGTAAGCCCTAATTTACAAAATGGCAGACATAGATGTACTTATTTACGCAACAGTGGACAATTATGGACAGTTCCCCAACACAGTGAGCCCATTAGACACACATACAAAATTAAAACATTATCATCACTGATCTGGTTTTCCAACAGCCATGCTGGAAGGTGTTTGGAAAAGGAGGTCAGGGTCGGGAGTTTGCATATTAAGCTTAGTGTTTGATTCCAGGTCAGGGACGCACAAAATGAGAACACTGCTTGACCAACAGCACTTTTTCTAAATGGTATAACGCAGTCACCTCTGAGGCCAGCTCTGGTCTAGTTGAATTTCTTTTTACAAACTCTTGAATTGGTGGTGGAGCTTGATCATGTAAGATTTTATAGACAGTTACAGAATCAGTTATTTTATCTTGTTATTTTTTTTACCTGCTAATTTATTATTATTATAGCTGTATTTTAAGATTTTAATCTTGACTAACTGTTAAATGTTATTATGTGCTGTCTTGTCTTGTGTGGTTGTTGTCCTATGTACTTTGTGTATTTATGCTCTCTGTGCAAGACAAATTCCCTTAGGGGCAATAAAGGTTCATTCATTATTCGTTGTCCCAGTCTGATCCAATATCAGGCAGTGGTGGTACGATTTAGGTTTCTGATCCAAAACTGTTTATATACTGTTTCAGTTGGCTTCAGGGTTGTTTTACAGGCAGTTGCCCAGCTGGTTAGGCAGTAAGACGTGTGGCATAATCACTGCATCAAAGTATGACGTTGCCGACTCTGGGTTAAGCTGTTTCTAATAAATCTAAAGTTGGACAGGTTACATTTCATTATGCTCACAATCCTTTTACCTGCTGTTTAAACTAGACTTTAGAGTCAAAGATGACACCTAGGACTTTAAATTCCTGAACTACCTCGATTGTTTTACCCTGTGTGAATATGTTGGGAACACTGTTGTTGTTCCCTCTTGTTGTGAATTACATACAAACAGTTTGTGAGATGTTGAGATGCAGCTGAGAGCTCTATAGCCAGTGATACAAGTTAGTCATAGCACAGGTTAACTCCTGGGCAGCCGCTCACTGTCTTTTGCGTGAACATAATGAACTGTGTCATCTGCAAACATTTGACAGATTGCATTTAAAGGACAACAACTTGGGAGGTCATTGATAAACAAACTAAAAAGCAGTGGGCCAAACACTGATCCTTGTGGAACCCCATGGTTATTGTCACGTGAAGCTGATTTCAAGTTGTGGACCCTAAAACCCTGAATAATTGATGAGAGGTATGATTCAAACCATCTCATAACATTGACAGAAAAACTGAAATACTACAGTTTGGATGATGAAATATGGTGATTGATGGTATCCAAAGCTTTTCTCAGGTCAAAAAAGACAGCTCACACAACTCCACCAGCATCTGTCTTCAATTTTAGATTGTCCAGGGGGAAACAGACAGCCGTCTCAGTTGACTGGTGTTTTTTTAAAGAACTGCATTGAATTAGGATGAACGGACTGTTGTCCAAATGTTTAATGACTTGTTCTGACACCAGATTTTCCATTGCCTTACAGACAGTTGGAAGAATGCTCTCAGGTCTGTAATAGCTGGTTATGGTGGGATTGTCTGATTTAAGGAAATAGATCCACTCAAGTGCTTCAGATATTGTAATTATAATCATTAGTCTAAATACTGTCATTATTATATATTTACTCTGATGGGCTCTGTGTTAATCACCCATAAGCCTCATCTGTTCTTGATTTGGTTTTGTTTCAGAGAGATACACAAAACTCAAGTCTGCAGACTCCTGCCATGATGCACATGACAGTCAGAAAAGAGTCTGAATGAGTTCAAGGAAAAACAGCAGGGGAGCTTTGGACAGAAGGCACACATAAAACTCTGAGTCCCTCTACACTGTCTCACCTGATCAGCAGATGGACCTCACCAATAACATGAGACAATATTAATCAGTAACAGTGATTTGGACAGAAGACACACAAGAAGCTCTCTGACATTCAGAAAGATGTTTCAGTTCCTGTAGGCTGGTTGAGATCAGCCCTGTTCTTGGTTTTTGTTCTTTGGCCTTTTGGAATATTACAACTTGATTACCATTGAGTAAGTATTAATATTTCACATGCATCGGCAAATACGTTTAAGTATAGCTTAATGCTAAAACTCTTCGGCTGTATAAACACAGAGACAATCATGGATTTTGAATCAATAATAACAGTCAAGGTTTTGTTGTCTGTTCTTCTCTGAAGCTGCATCCTCCTCAAATGGGTGAGACGTGATGTAATTTTTATTTAGGCGCTGAGTGGTGGGATCAAACACAGTTCATTGGATGATTCAAACCATTTAGCACCGCCCCATACTGTGACATGAAATGAGGGACTCCTTCAGTGTTGATGACAGAGAACTGATTGAGCTGAGAACATCAGAGCAAACTAAACTGATTCATACTGATCCTTCAGTCTCACCATCTCACCTCTGCACACATGGACAAACTCACTCTGATATTCATCTTCTCAGCTCTCACAGGTATGTGAATGATGCTCAGTGTTGGATGATGTTGGATGACAAACTTTCATTTCACTTCCTTCTGATAAATAATATCAAACCTGCAGATAAGAGCAGGAATCTCTGTCCTGATCAGGATTTTTGTTCTGAA
Source organism: Cetoscarus ocellatus (assembly GCA_037902135.1). Lineage (NCBI taxonomy): Eukaryota > Metazoa > Chordata > Actinopteri > Labriformes > Labridae > Cetoscarus > Cetoscarus ocellatus. The sequence continues at coordinate 51,243 of JBAMNC010002110.1, forward strand.
GATCATCAATCAAAACAATCAGAACAAAGTAATGTCTTCTCTTGAACCTTGTTTGTCTCATCACTTCTTTTTCTCGTCCACTTCAGGACAAACAGCCGCAGACAAAATCTCTCCTGTAGTCAAACAATTCAGTCGAACAGAAGGAGACTTTGTCACACTCAGATGTACCTATGAGACAACATCAGATTATGTTTGGCTTTACTGGTACAGACATCACTCTGACCTTCAGGCACCTCAGTTTATACTCTTGGAAGGAGCACGAGATAATGATGGACGTGAATACATCCCAAACCAACGATACAGATCCCAGACCTCTGACAGCTCCACTGAGCTGACCATCACAAAGCTAACCCTGGCAGACACAGCTCTCTACTACTGTGCTTTAGACACACAGTGATACAAAGTGTAGAAGAGGCTGTACAAAAACCTGAACACAGATATCTGACTACTCTTCAAAGAGGAGGGAAGTGGGATTCAAACCACAGCTTCATGTCAGATGGATTCTGATGGTTCCTGTTTTATCAGACTCTCTGTGGTCACAGCTGCTCATCAAACTCTGAGGGAGGATTCACATCAGCATTCAGACAAAATATGGAGTTACACCTGACTTAGACTGCTTTTCTCCAAAAGGCTTTCAGGAGCTAAATTCCAGTGTCTCCTCCTCCAAACCATCGACCTGTCCTATAGACCCAGTCCTAACTTAGCCGTTCAAGGAGGTCTTTTCCTTGGTTTGTTCATCCTTGTTGGAGACAATTAATAAACAGTTGTGCTCATAGGTTTACATACCCTGGTAGGAATTTATGGCCAATTTCAGAGAACATGAATAATAACATAAAAACTTTTCTTTCACTCATGGTTAGTGGTTGGATGAAGACATTGATCATCAAACAACTGTTTATTTTTTTTTTTTAAATCATAATGACAACAGAAACTACCCAAATGACCCTGATCAAAAGTCTACATACACTTCTTAATACATCAGTGACAGCCTGAAGTCTTTTGTGGTCGTTGTTGATGAGCCTCTTTGTTTTCTCAGAGGGTAAAGCTGTCCATTCTTCTTGGCTTAAAGACTTCAGTTCCTGTAAATTACTTGGGCTGTCTTGCATGAACTGCACCTTTGAGATCTCCCCAGAGTGGCTCAATGATATTCAGGTCAGGAGACTGAGATGGCCGCTCCAGAACCTTCTCTTTATTCTGCTGTAGCCAATGACCGGTCCACTTGGCCTTGAGTTTTGGATCATTGTCATGTTGGAACATCCAAGTCCATCCTATAACCAGCATCATGCCCAGCTTCCCGACACCTTAGAAAACCTTACCTAATGATAGAACTGCCCTGGATGGCATCAGGTGATCATCCAGCACCAGTGTTAGAAATCTTGGGGTACTATCTGCAAAGGACTTGTCCTTCAACTCCCATATAGAACACATTTCAAGAACAGCTGTTTTCCATCTTCATAACATCACTAAAATCAGGCCTATTTATCTCAGAGAGATGCTGTAAAGCTAGTCCATGCTGTTGTTACCTCTTGAAAGAGAGATGTTAAAAATACCCAAAGTGGCTCAGAGGCTTTGTTTTGGCCCCTGAATGTCAGCCCCAGAGTGGTCCAGCTCTTCAGCTCCAGAGTTTTATGTCTTAGGACCAGCAGACACCCGACTCTCCTTATGCAGCTCTGCAAACTCCTGGATCTTTGGGCTTCATGTCTCAGGAACAGCAGACTCCTGAATTTCAGTCCAGTGTTCTCCAACTGTGGACTGATGGACCCCTGACTGTTTGTCCTCAGCCCTGCAAACTCCTGGAACTCCTGGGCTTTGGTCTGAGGACCAGCAGATACCAGACCATCTATTCAGGGCCCTGAAGATTTGTGGACCCCAGTGCTGCATGTTTGGGGACCAGCAGACTCCTGGATCTCCTTATGCAGCTCTGCAAACTCCTGGATCTTTGGGCTTCATGTCTCAGGAACCGCAGAGTCCTGAATTTCAGTCCAGTGCTCTCCAACTGTGGACTGATGGACCCCTGACTGTTCGTCCTGGGCCCTGCAAACTCCTGGAACTCCTGGGCTTTGGTCTGAGGACCAGCAGATACCAGACCATCTATTCAGGGCCCTGAAGATTTGTGGACCCCAGTGCTGCATGTTTGGGGACCAGCAGACTCCTGGATCTCCTTCTGTGGTCCTGCAGACTTGTGCCCCAGATCCTGGATGGTCTCTGGACCATCCAGTCAACTCCTTCCATTGTCCCCCAGTGCCTCCTGCCTGGACGGACACCCAACCGCCCTCCTGGACTCTCTCTGATGTCAGGATGGCCTCTGGCTGTCGTCCTGAACTCTGGTCCCTCCTTCCAGTTCCTCCATCACATGCTTAGATTTCTTTTCTCAGTTTTTGGGACATCTGGGATCAGTCCCTGAAGAGTGGAGTTATGTCATTTTAAGGTTGAGTTGTTTTTTGTTTTCTTGTGCTTCTCATGTTTGTTGTCGTTCCTGTTTAATTTTGAAATAACTCATCCGTGTCTCTCCTTCCACCTTGTGTTTCCTGTCCCCCCCCCCATGTGAATTCCTGATTGTGATTCCCTTCACCTGTTTGTCTCACCTGTGTCTTGTCTCTCTCACCTGTGTTTAATAACCCTTGTGTGTATAAAATCTCTGTGTCAGTTCATCCCTGCCTCGGCCCTGATTGTGTCTCTTATATTCTGTTATTGAGCCTGTTCTCCGCGACTCCTCGTGTTTTCTTCTCTGCTGTTTCCTCCTGTTGTCCAGTGCCTTTGGTAAGTTTACTTAGTTTTGTTGATATTTTGAAAAATTATTAGTTTTTGTTTTTTGAGTCTATATTAGTTTAAAAAAATCTTTGTTGTTACCATCTGCATTTGGGTCCTGTCCTGGGTTTGTCTTAGATCAGTTTATATAAGTGACAGGTTGACCCTGTGTGCTGCCTGTCGTTGACCCCACTGTCCCCTCAACAACTTCCCCATCCAGCAGGACAAACTCTCTGCTGAGAGGAGCAAGTGTTAACAGCTACGTCAGTAATTTACCCGGGCAGACTACTCTGTAATTATCCTGATAAAATCAAGGCTGCATGTGTGAAATGGGCCTGAGAGACAATCAGCTGAGAGCCTTTACCAACAACTCTGATCCTCCACTAGAGGGCCACATCATCAAGAAGGAACTGAGCTACCTCAGCACTGACATCAATCTTTCAGTAGAAGATAACTGCTGCTGTGAGGAGAACTTTCCTCACACTGAATGTTGAACATCAGCTAGTTCCTCCTGTTGATCTAAACCTTGTTGTAGAGATGGACCATTGGCTGTGGATCATTCTGACTGCTCTGCTCTTCTATGGTAAGAGACAACAAACAACAAAACATAATTACATCGAACATGTTAGTCAGTCTGACCTTTATATTAAAACTGAAACAGCAGAAAATGCATGAACACATATGAATGTGACACAGAAACACAGTTTATCATGTCGGACATTAGAAATATTCTGGATGGGTGAAAATTGGATGATCAAAAAGTCCATTTTGGACCTTGTTCACAGATTTGAGAGAGAAAATCTAAATGATCTCTGTAACCACTGAATATTGATGGAAAAACCTTGAAGCATGAATCTAAGTGTATTTCTCCTTCAGGTGTCAGCTGTGAAGATCTCACTCCAGAGAAGAATGAAGAGTTCAGTTTAGAAGACAGCTCTGTTACTCTGTCCTACAGATACTCCAAACAAGCTGCTGCTGGTGATTATTTCTTCTGGTATCGACAATATCCAGGAGAACCTCCAGAGTTCCTCATGTCCATCTCAGGGAGTAAGATCAGAACAACATCTGAGTCTCTGAAACAGGAGACACGTTTTGTGACTGAACTGTCTGAAGACAAGCAGCGAGTGGACCTGCAGATCTCCTCTGCTGCTCTGTCTGACTCTGCTGTGTACTACTGTGCTGTGAAGCCCACAGTGACAGGAAACACCAAAACTCTGAACAAAAACCTCTGGACTGAAGATACTCTGGAACATCCACTAGAGGGAGTCATGCTCTGCTAACCAATGGTATTTTGGGATTCAGGCTTGATCTCCATCATTTGACAAAACAAAGCAACTCCATCTGAGTCTCCTCCCTCTGACTGCAGAGATGTTTGATGACAGAGAACTGATTGAGCTGAGAACATCAGAGCAAACTAAACTGATTCATACTGATCCTTCAGTCTCACCATCTCACCTCTGCACACATGGACAAACTCACTCTGATATTCATCTTCTCAGCTCTCACAGGTATGTGAATGATGCTCAGTGTTGGATGATGTTTGATGACAAACTTTCATTTCAGATCCTGAACTGAACTCTGTTCCTCCATCATCAATCCAACACTCACATGATTCTTTAACAGCTCACTGATGCTGTTGTTTCTGTTTTACAGAATGTACGGCACAGAAAGACAACGTGCTGCAACCAGAAGGAGATGTGACTGCCACTGAAGGAGAGGCAGGAACTCTTGGCTGTCTGTACAACAGCACTGCAACAAATGATTATCTCTACTGGTACAAACAGGACGGAGACAACAGCCCTGAGTTCATCCTCAGCAGATTTACAGTTTGAGATGGGAAAACAACGAAGGAGTTTGAGGAGAGATTTTCATCAACACTGGATGAAGCCAAAAGATCAGTTCCTCTGAAGATCCAGAAGCTTCATCTGTCTGACTCTGCTGTGTACTACTGTGCTGTGAGGCCCACAGTGACAGGAAACACCAAAACTCTGAACAAAAACACAAACTGACAGACAATCAGCTGAGAGCCTTTATCAACAACTCTGATCCTCCACTAGAGGGCCACATCATCAAGAAGGAACTGAGCTACCTCAGCACTGACATCAATCTTTCAGTAGAAGATAACTGCTGCTGTGAGGAGAACTTTCCTCACACTGAATGTTGAACATCAGCTAGTTCCTCCTGTTGATCTAAACCTTGTTGTAGAGATGGACCATTGGCTGTGGATCATCCTGACTGCTCTGCTCTTCTATGGTAAGAAAGAAGACGGAAAACATGTAATCTTAATGAACAGACATGTAGAAAAGACCAGGGTTCTCTAAATATTGTTTTTGTTATTTCCAAAAAATAACTTGTCAGAACAAAGTCATGTCTTCTCTTGAACCTTGTTTGTCTCATCACTTCTTTTTCTCGTCCACTTCAGGACAAACAGCTGCAGACAAAATCTCTGCTGTGAACAAAGAAGTCAGAGGAACAGAAGGACAATCTGTCACACTCAGATGTACCTATGAGACAACAACAAATTATGTTCGTCTTTACTGGCACAGACATCACTCTGACCTTCAGGCTCCTCAGTTTATACTCTGGAAAGGAGCACGATCCTGGAGTACAGAGAAATACATCCCAGACCAACGATATGGATCCCAGACCTCCAGCAGCTCCACTGAGCTGACCATCACAAAGCTAACCCTGGCAGACACAGCTCTCTACTACTGTGCTTTAGACACACAGTGATACAAAGTGTAGAAGAGGCTGTACAAAAACCTGAACACAGATATCTGACTACTCTTCAAAGAGGAGGGAAGTGGGATTCAAACCACAGCTTCATGTCAGATGGATTCTGATGGTTCCTGTTTTATCAGACTCTCTGTGGTCACAGCTGCTCATCAAACTCTGAGGTTTCACAAAAACCGTAGACAACCTAAAACATCATACAGTCTAGGTGCCAGGACTTGGGGAAACTTGATAATTATGTGTACTGAATTATTAAGTGCCATAGTGCTAAACTGTCAAATGTTCAAGTGTAGACTGCTTGCTGCCTTGTCCTCATTGTAATGCACATTTGCCCATCATTGCACAGAAATATAAAGTGCATGTTGCATTGCACATTAACCTACTGCCCAAGATCATAAAGTGCCATGTTTAATATAATTTTGCATGATGCCCATAGCACAAAGTCGCACAATCAGATGTGTGAGAAGATTTTGCACTAAGACAGCACACATAGATGTCTTATGTTTCAGAGAGATGCACAAAACTCAAGTCTGCAGACTCCTGCCATGATGCACATGACAGTCAGAAAAGAGTCTGAATGAGTTCAAGGAAAAACAGCAGGAGAGCTTTGGACAGAAGGCACACATAAAACTCTGAGTCCCTCTACACTGTCTCACCTGATCAGCAGATGGACCTCACCAATAACATGAGACAATATTAATCAGTAACAGTGATTTGGACAGAAGACACACAAGAAGCTCTCTGACTTTCAGAAAGATGTTTCAGTTCCTGTAGGCTGGTTGAGATCAGCCCTGTTCTTGGTTTTTGTTTTTTGGCCTTTTGGAATATTACAACTTGATTACCATTGAGTAAGTATTAATATTCCACATGCAGCGGCAAGTACATCTAAGTATAGCTAAATGCTAAAACTCTTCGGCTGTATAAACGCAGAGACAATCATGGATGTTGTATAAATAATAACAGTCTAGGTTTTGTTGTCTGTTCTTCTCTTGAACCTTGTTTGTCTCATCACTTCTTTTTCTCGTCCACTTCAGGACAAACAGCTGCAGACAAAATCTCTCCTCTGGTCAAACAATTCAGCCGAACAGAAGGACAATCTGTCACCCTCAGATGTCACTATGAGACAACATACCAGGGCATTTACCTTTACTGGTACAGACATCACTCTGACCTTCAGGCACCTCAGTTTATACTCTGGAAAGGAGCACGAAGTGAAACAGGCTCATACATCCCAGACCAACGATATAGATCCCAGACCTCCAGCAGCTCCACTGAGCTGACCATCACAAAGCTAACCCTGGCAGACACAGCTCTCTACTACTGTGCTTTAGACACACAGTGATACAAAGTGTAGAAGAGGCTGTACAAAAACCTGAACACAGATATCTGACTACTCTTCAAAGAGGAGGGAAGTGGGATTCAAACCACAGCTTCATGTCAGATGGATTCTGATGGTTCCTGTTTTATCAGACTCTCTGTGGTCACAGCTGCTCATCAAACTCTGAGGGAGGATTCACATCAGCATTCAGACACCTCAGTATGAGGAGACACAGACAAAACACTTGATGCTGCTTGAGGCTGAAGACTGTGAAATATGTATAGTGTTTTTATCATAGTGAACTTTTACAATGCATAAATTCTGTGCAACAGTGACATGTGATTGCTGGTGTCGGTGTCACTGATGGTGTGTTTTGTGTCCTTGTGGCTGTGGAGCAGCTCCTGAGTCCAGGACAAATTTCCTGAGTGGGACAATAAAGTATATTTGATATGATTTGATTTAAAACACAAACAAGACAAATAAAGATCTCTTATGGTCCACATGGTTTGGGACTTTCTTGGAAATTAGTCCAACTCTGAGCTTGTCCAGACAAAAACCTACAGGGGACCTCAATGGGGCTTAGACCAGACCAGCATACAAGAACAGAGGACACTAAAAACAGGGGTGGGTAAAAATATTAATTCTTTAATGCATTGCAATATTTGCCCTTTCAATTCAATATCGATTCAACAAATCCTCTGAATCAATTCACCTCCTGACCAGTGGGGGGTGCTGTGCACTTTCTCAGTGTTTATCCTTATGATACGAAGCTGTCGTCGACGTATTTTCTCCGTGTTTTACAGTCTTTGTTGTCATTGATTATCATTTTCATCATAGTTTGTCTTTTATGGATCCATAAATAGTCATTTTAGAAATATTGAAGGAAGAAATGTCAAGATCTCTGTCTTCAGCTGGACAGGAACTGCTTCAGGGACAATCATCAGTAAAAAAACGCCTGGACATGGTCTAACATAACAGGCTGTAACATGGACACTAAATGCTGCAGTCAACAAAAATGTTTGACTTTACGTAAAATAGGTTACGTTTATTTTTGGTCATCTTAGAAAATTTCTAAATGTTCATTTATAGTTGTTTATGAAGAGAAACCTGTAGAAAATGAAAACCAGTTTTTATTCTTTTCTTGTAATTACACACTGTTTTAAGCATTTATAACATAATATTGACAAATACTTGACAGAATTATTTACTTTTTTTTCTCATGAAAAGGGGTGAACAAAACTTCATCAAAGGACATTTCCTGACACATTTATTGAAAAAAAAAAAAAACAGGGCAAAAAGACCAGGTGGACATTTTAAATTGTAGTATTAACTGTCATGTTTTGTTACTTTTGTACTCCATATGCACAAATAAGTTATTGCTGTGCAGATTTTTACTTTCAGATGTTTGATTGCTCAACAATGTGAGGTGACATACCACATATGTTCACATTGGCATGAAAATAAAAATTCAAAAATTGTCAACAGGTACTCTAATTATTTGTGTATTTCTACGTCTCACTGAATCGAATCCCCACCTAAAGAATCAAAATATAAAAACTGAGTGGTGAGGTTTTTCACAATACCCAGCCCTATTAAACACTGCCATGATCGACAAGTAAACACAGTGTGTACATAGGAAGCTGCAGACTGAGCCATCTTACTGTTTTGTCTTTGTCAGAGATCAAAACACAAAGAAAACTGATGTGGCTCATCTGCAGCATGTCATTCCCCCTCTGCTTCACAGATTTTATACTGTAAATGCTGTCCTCTCATAAAAGAAAAAAGACATAAAATTAATAAATATGTCAGCTATTCAAAAATGTCATTGGTCATCCTGCAGTCAGACTCTCACCTTTGGTCGTGAGCTTTGGGTTTAACTAGAAGAATGGATGGATGGATGGATGGATGGATGGATGGATGTGTGACCAGAGTCAGCTGCATAAATCTCCAGGTAACATTTCAGTTATTCTGACTCTTCTGTCAGAACAAAGTGATGGACCTATAGAAAAACATTCAGCACCACTTTAGTCCAGAGAGCTCTGCTGACTACAGAGACCTTCAGAGACAGTCTCAGTCTGAACGCCTCCATGAAGATCATGGTCAGCTGAACATCTCAGAGAAAATGTTAGTTTGATGTTGACAGTCAAGCTGGCCTTACACCTGATGCTTTCCCTGTGATTTTTGAAGTCTCAGACACATTTTCAAAGTGGTAATAAAATCTTATGGAGTCTCTCTGGAGTCGGGCGACACCCCCGTGATCGTGGTCTTTAGATGTGAGATGGGCTTAGGACCTGATATTTGCAGTTTGAAGGCGGTCTTTCTCCAGTCGTGGCCTTACAACAATATCAAACCTGATTAATATCTTTGCAAGTCTGCAGGCTCATTCAAACTGGGCTGTTAAAGGACGTGACCAGAGTCAATAACCAGAAGAGGCTGACACACGTGCACCGAGCAGGAAGCAACAGGCTGTAAACAACACATGGAGACAGAGGAGCGTACAGCTCTGCAGGACTGTGGGAGAAGCCTTTACTAATGATATAACTGCCCTAGACGGCATTAACCCAACACCAAACTGAACTGTTGGAAACCGTGGGGTACTCAGGATTTATAACTCAGCTCATATAAAACAAATTTAAAGAACAGCCTGTTTTCATCCTGTTGTCAGTTATCCTGATAAAATCAAGGCTGCATGTGTGAAATGGGCCTGACAGACAATCAGCTGAGAGCCTTTACCAACAACTCTGATCCTCCACTAGAGGGCCACATCATCAAGAAGGAACTGAGCTACCTCAGCACTGACATCAATCTTTCAGTAGAAGATAACTGCTGCTGTGAGGAGAACTTTCCTCACACTGAATGTTGAACATCAGCTAGTTCCTCCTGTTGATCTAAACCTTGTTGTAGAGATGGACCATTGGCTGTGGATCATTCTGACTGCTCTGCTCTTCTATGGTAAGAGACAACAAACAACAAAACATCATCACAATGTTCATGGATTAGAGTCTGATCTTCAGGTGATCTAACTTAATGGACTGTTTTCTGTGGTCTGATCATCAGTTCTAATCTTACATGTTATCTTTCAATCCAGAGTGTGAAGGAGAAGACAGAGTGAACCAACCATCAGGAGATATCACTGCTCCTGGAGGAGACTCAGTCACACTTGGATGTACATTTGAGACCACTGACCTGAACTCATACTTGTTCTGGTACAAACAAGATGTTGGTGGAGCTCCCAAGTACCTGTGGAAAGGCTCGTCAGCATATGTAGAAAATACAGATAAGTTTAAAGCTACAATCAATGAGAAATCAGTTCCTCTGCAGATCCAGAAGCTTCATCTGTCTGACTCTGCTGTGTACTACTGTGCTGTGAGGCCCACAGTGACAGGAAACACCAAAACTCTGAACAAAAACCTCTGGAGGTAGGACTCCACAATACTCCACAACATCCACCAGGGGGAGTCACACACAAATGAACCTCAGAGGGTCATAACCATGGAGCCTGGATTCGTACCTGCAGACAGCTGTGTCAGGTGTTTCATAAATGCACCTTCATGAAGATAAGAGTCTCCTCCTTCTGACTGAAGAAGTTTGAACTCTACATGATCCTGATCTGAAATATTCAGCCTGACTCCTCAGCTGCTGTATCTGTGAACAGTCGGAGTCAAACATTGATAAAAACAAAGTGATTTTTACATAAAGCAGAACATTCACAGTCATGAACTGCATGGGCTTGCAGTTAAAGTTGTTTCTACAAAACAAAAAGATCCTTAATGATTTCCAGTCTGGTTTTAGATCTGGTGGTAGTACCACTGCTGCAGCTGTGGTTGTAACAAATGTCATAATCAACGCTCTGGACAAAACACAACACTGAGCAGCATTATTTGTAGATCTCTCAAAGGCATTTGACTCAGAGAGCCATGAACTACTGCAAAACAGAACTTAGAAATGCTGAATCTGAACCAGCTTTGTCTGACAGATATGTGAGCATGGACACAGAGCTTGACTCTCCTCAGACAAACATGATAAAGTAAATACTTTTTACAAATATAAAAAACATAAAGCAGCATTGATTCAGACTCTGAAAAGGACCTTGGAGCAATAATCCATGGTTGTGTTTAGGAGCGTACATTTTACAATATATTCTTACTGTAGCCCCTCTGTCTTTACCCACCTCCCTTCCTCCACCCACACCCCCAACACAGCTTCAGTGGATGGCTGTTCAGCCTGAGACTGGCTCCCCCCAAGACCTCCAGCTGCTGAACAGGTTTTTACTGACCACTGTTACTGTGAGCCTGCTACAGACGCACTCATGTTGGCTATAGATGGATGGATATTTATATAGATGAGTGTTTTATATATGTATTATATATATGTGTATCTCATACATGTATATTTGTATATATGTGTATTTTTATGTATATATGTGTATTTTATATATGTAAATGCACAAATGTGTATCTATAAATCAGACAGTATGGCTTCAGCCTGCTCTATTGTAAAGAGTCTTGAGATAACACTTGTTATAAATTGGTGCTAAACAAATAAATATTGATTGATTGATTGACTGATCGCAGCAGCAGCAGCCACCACTTAAGCAGAAGGAATGCCAGACGTAAAGAATAATGCACAGAGCAAAGAAATGGCAACTGCAGATGACCTGGAGGACATTAAAAGGTCTCTGAACTTTATGTCAGGTGAGCTAACAAAGCTAACATCACAGCAGGAGGGAATGATTGGGCTGATGGAGGAGGTGAAATCACTGAAGGTGTTGTTGATTGAAAAGGACAAAAAGATATTTGGACTGGAACAGAGGGTGGATGAACTGGAGCAATATCTAAGAAGAGATGATCTGGTGATAACAGGACTGGAAACCCGACACAAAACTTATGCTCGAGCTACAGTAAACCTGGATTCAGCAGAAGATGCACCACAGGATGAGCTTCTGACGCTGGAACAACAAGTGTTGGGTTTTCTGCACAGTAAGAACATAAATATTCAAAGGGATGCAATATCCATTTGTCACACACTATCAAGAAAGACAGAGAATTCAAAACCAGCTATCATTGTAAGATTCATCAGCAGAAAGCAGAAGAATAGTGAGTTAATGCAAGCAAAAGAACTGAAAGGTACAAATGTGTACATAAATGAACATTTAACAAAAAAGAATGGGGGGATTGCAAGAGAGGCAAGGATGTTAAGAAAGCAGAAAAAAACTACAGCTACATGGACCTGTAATGGTAATGTTTGGATGAAAGAACAAGAAGAGTCTCAGGTGAAGATGATCAGAGACCTGAAAGAGCTGGAAAAGTTCAAGAAAGGACAGTGACTCATGGGAGAGGATAGTGGGGTCAGAACAACAGATAAACATGAAGTGCTGGGGTCCAGAAAGGAAAAAGAACATTTACTGGTACATGAAAACATTTACTAACTAAAATGATGAAGTAGAGAATAAAATATATGATTTAGAAAAGGAAATAAACAATAACTCATTTATCCCTGTAAATGAATGTGAGTATTATACTGAGGAAGAATTTAATAATAATGTAAGGTTGGAAGAAACATCATCTATCATTCATTTCAACAGCAGGAGTCTGAACTGCAATTTAAATAAAATAAAAGATTATTGAAAACAGATCAGAAAAAGGTTTAGTGTAATAGCAGTTACTGAAACATGGCTGAAGGATGGTGAAATACAAAACCCCAAACCAGAGAAGTTGGCACGTTGTGTAAATCGTAAATAAAAACAGAATACAATGATTTGTAATCCTTTTCAACTTATATTCAACTGAATACAGTGAAAAGACAAGATATTTAATGTTCGAACTGAGAAACTTTATTTTCTTTTGCAAATAATCATCAACTTAGAATTTAAAGGCAGCAACACATTGCAAAAAAGTTGGCAGAGGGGCATTTTTACCACTGTGTTACATCGCCTTTCCTTTTAACAACACTCAGTAAACGTTTGGGAACTGAGGAGACCAATTTTTGAAGCTTTTCGGGTGGAATTCTTTCCCATTCTTGCTTGATGTACAGCTTAAGTTGTTCAACAGTCAGGGGTCTCCGTTGTTGTATTTTACGCTTCATAATGCGCATTTTCAATGGGGGACAGGTCTGGACTACAGGCAGGCTGGTCTAGTACCCGCACTTTTACTACGAAGCCACGCTGTTGTAACACGTGCAGAATGTGGCTTGGCATTGTCTTGCTGAAATAAGCAGGGGCGTCCATGAAAAAGACGTTGCTTGGATGGCAACATATGTTGCTCCAAAACCTGTATGTACCTTTCAGCATTAATGGTGCCTTCACAGATGTGTAAGTTACCCATGCCTTGGGCACTAATACACCCCCATACCATCACAGATGCTGGCTTTTGAACTTTGCGCCTATAACAGTCCGGCTGGTTCTTTTCCTCTTTGGTCCGGAGGACACGACGACCACACTTTCCAAAAACAATTTGAAATGTGGACTCGTCAGACCACAGAACACTTTTCCACTTTGCATCAGTCCATCTTAGACGAGCTCGGGCCCAGCGAAGCCGGCGGCGTTTCTGGGTATTGTTGATAAATGGCTTTCGCTTTGCATAGTAGAGTTTTAACTTGCACTTACAGATGTAGCGACGAACTGTAGTTACTGACAGTGGTTTTCTGAAGTGTTCCTGAGCCCATGTGGTGATATCCTTTACACAGTGATGCCGGTTTTTGATGCAGTACCGCCTGAGGGATCGAAGGTCACGGGCATTCAATGTTGGTTTTCGGCCTTGCCGCTTATATGCAGTAATTTCTCCAGATTCTCTGAACCTTTTAATGATATTACGGACCGTAGATGATGAAATCCCTAAATTCCTTGCAATAGCTCGTTGAGAAATGTTGTTCTTAAACTGTTGGACAATTTGCTCACGCATTTGTTCACAAAGTGGTGACCCTCGCCCCATCCTTGTTTGTGAATGACTGACCATTTCAGGGAAGCTGCTTTTATACCCAATCATGGCACCCACCTGTTCTCAATTAGCCTGTTCACCTGTGGGATGTTCCAAATAAGTGTTTGATGAGCATTCCTCAACTTTCTCAGTCTTTTTTGCCACTTGTGCCAGCTTTTTTGAAACATGTTGCAGGCATCAAATTCAAAATGAGCTAATATTTGCCAAAAATAACACAGTTTACCAGTTCGAATGTTAAGTATCTTGTCTTTGCTGTGTATTCAATTGAATATAGGTTGAAAGGGATTTGCAAATCACTGTATTCTGTTTTTATTTACGATTTACACAACATGCCAACTTCACTGGTTTTGGGTTTTGTAGATGGAGCTCAAATTGATGGATCGGAGTTGTATTATCTAAATAGACAAAATAAGAAATGGGCGGTTAGCCCTGTATATGAACTCAACTCTGAAATGTAGTATTGTTGGTAATATGACAACTGGTGAGAACAACATTATGGAGGTTATTACAGAAGAAATAATATGTGAAAATGTCAAAAACATTATAATAGTTTTTACAGTTCATAAAAATTACCAAAGCAATAACATGTAAATCACAACAGGAAAACTTGTACGAGATAGATCACAAAGTGCCTTGGAGGCCCTGAAGACAGACCAAAGCCAACAAAACTGGAATGAAGCGTATGTAAACGATGTTAACATAGCCTATGATTCTTTTATGAAGTTACTGTTAAAATTGTATGAAAAAAACTGTAAAACAAGGACTTTGACCAAGAAGACAAACCATGGATGACAAAAGGACTTCGTAATGCCTGTAAGAAGAAAATTATTTATACAGATGTTTTTAAAATAAAGAACAAAAGAGGCAGAAAACAGGTACAAGAAATATAAAAATAAACTAGTAGCCATAATAAGAATGCATAAAAAAGATATTATGGTGATCTACTAAATAAAGAAAGAAACAATATGAAGGCTACATGGTAAATATTAAACAGTGCAGTAAAAAAGACAAAGTAACATCAACTCTTCCGAATTATTTCATGAAAGAAAATGTAGATATACATGATGTTAAGAAGATAGTGAATGAGTTCAATACATTCTTTGTTAATGTAGGTCCTCGTCTGGCTGTGAATATTCCAAACCTGAGTGACAATAGTGTGAGTGGAAACATAATGGATAATGTAAACAGTATTTTTCTTGGTAAAGTTGAAAAGGATGAAATACTGAACACTGTAAAAAATTGTGCAAGCAAAAAATCAACTGACTGTGATGATATGGACATGTTAACTTTAAAGAATATAATAGAAATTGTAATAGAGCCTTTCACCTATATTTGCAACTTTTCATTTTCTACAGGAGTGTTTCCTGAAAATATGAAAACAGCTAAAGTAATTCCACTATATAAAAATGGTGTTAACATGTTTTCTCCAATTACAGACCAGTATTTTTGCTTCCACAATTTTCAAAAGTACTGGAAAAATGATTTGTAAACAGACTGGACAAATTCCTTGACAGATACAATATTTTGAGTAGCAGTCAGTATGGATTCAGGACCAATCACTCAACATCAGTGGCACTTATGGAACTGACAGATGAAATATCCACTGCAATAGATAAGAAACACATTTCAGTAAGCATTTTTGTAGACCTCAAAAAGGCATTTGACACCATAGACCATACTATTCTCCTTAAAAAACTTAGCAAATATGGTATCAGAGCGGTGGCACATCAGTGGGTTACAGGTTATTTGGAAAACAGAAATCAGTTTGTTCAAATAAATAATGTAAAATCTGAAATATGCTGCTTAACATGTGGGGTGCCCCAGGGGTCAGTTCTGGGACCAAAACTGTTTATTTTTTATATAAATGATATTTTTAATGTCTCAAATCTGTTAAAATGTATTCTTATTGCTGATGATACCACCTTTTTTTATACCAGTGAAAATCTAGAATGTGTGTTGGAGGTGGTCGGCAAAGAAGTGCAAAGATTTAGACACTGGTTTGATGTGAATAAATTATCCCTTAATACTGAAAAAACAAACTTCATGCTATCTGGTAACAAAGGCAAAAACATTGGTGTTTCAGTAAGTATAGAAGGTATCAAAATTAATACAGTAAATGAAATAAAATTTTTAGGTGTTATTATTGATGATAATCTGACTTGGAAATCACATATTAATGTAATGAAAGTGAAAATAGCAAAAACGATTGCTGTGTTACACAAACTAAAGGATTACTTAGATGATAAAGCTTTGTACCTTTTGTATAATTCATTGAATGTTCCATATCTGACCTCCTGTGTTGAAGTGTGGAAAAATGCATGTAAAACTTCCATCCAGCCACTTTTCATTTTATAAAAAAAGAGCCATAAGAATTATAACTAGAAGTCAATACAGAGATCCTTCGAACCCGTTGTTTGTTAAATTGCAGTTGTTGAAATTCAATGAGTTAGATCTCAGTATGTTGCAGATTATGTATAAAGCTCATAAGAAAATTTTACCAATCAACATCCAGAACCGATTTGAAAAAAGAGAAAGTTGTTCTAATTTAAAAAGATCTGAAATATTTAAAAAACAAGATTCACTCATGTGGCGGGGGAGGCAGGGGACATTGAGTCCGAGTGGGCCTTGTTCCGGGCCTCTATTGTTGAGGCGGCTGATCGGAGCTGTGGCCGTAAGGACGTTGGTGCCTGTCGTGGCGGCAACACCCGAACCCGCTGGTGGACACCGGCGGTGAGGGATGCCGTCAAGCTGAAGAAGGAGTCCTATCGAGCCTTTTTGGCCAGTGGGACTCCGGAGGCAGCTGACAGGTACCGGCAGGCCAAGCGGAATGCAGCTTCGGTGGTTGCCAAGGCAAAAACCCGGGCATGGGAGGAGTTCGGTGAGGCCATGGAGAACGACTTCCGGACGGCTTCGAAGAGATTCTGGACCACCATCCGGCGTCTCAGGAGGGGGAAGCAGTGTGCTGTCAACACCGTCTATGGTGGGGATGGTGCGCTGTTGACCTCGACTCGGGACGTCCTGGATCGGTGGAAAGAATACTTCGAAGACCTCCTCAATCCTACCAGCACGTCTTCCAGTGCGGAAGTAGACCTGGGGGACTCTGTGGTAGACTCTGCTATCTCAGGAGCTGAGGTCGCCGAGGTGGTCAAAAAGCTCCTCGGTGGCAGGGCTCCGGGGGTGGACGAGATCCGCCCGGAGTTTCTCAAGGCTCTGGATGTTGTAGGGCTGTCATGGCTGACACGACTCTGCAACATCGCGTGGACATCGGGGGCAGTACCACTGGATTGGCAGACTGGGGTGGTGGTTCCCCTTTTCAAGAAAGGGGACCGGAGGGTGTGCTCCAACTACAGGGGGATCACACTCCTCAGCCTCCCTGGGAAGGTCTATTCAGGGGTACTGGAGAGGAGGGTCCGCCGGATTGTCGAACCTCGGATTCAGGAGGAGCAATGTGGTTTTCGTCCTGGCCGTGGAACTATTGACCAGCTCTATACCCTCCACAGGGTCCTCGAGGGTGCATGGGAGTTTGCCCAACCAGTCTACATGTGTTTTGTGGACCTGGAGAAGGCTTTCGACCGTGTTCCTCGTGGGATTCTGTGGGGGGTGCTCCGGGAGTATGGGGTAGCAGACACCCTGATACGGGCTGTTCGTTCTCTGTATGACCGGTGCCAGAGCCTGGTCCGCATTTCCGGCAGTACATCAGAACCGTTTCCAGTGAGGGTTGGACTCCGCCAGGGCTGCCCTTTGTCACCGATTCTGTTCATTACTTTTATGGACAGAATTTCTAGGCGCAGCCAGGGTGTTGAGGGGTTCCGGTTCGGTGACCTCAGGATCAGGTCGCTGCTTTTTGCAGATGATGTGGTCCTGTTGGCTTCGTCAGACCGAGACCTACAGCTCTCACTGGATCGGTTCGCAGCTGAGTGTGAAGCGGCTGGGATGAGAATCAGCACCTCCAAATCCGAGTCCATGGTCCTCACCCGGGGGAGGGTGGAGTGCCCTCTCCGGGTCGGGGATGAGATTCTACCCCAAGTGGAGGAGTTCAAGTATCTCGGGGTCTTGTTCACGAGCAGAGGAAGGATGGACCGGGAGATTGACAGGCGGATCGGTGCGGCGTCGGCAGTGATGCGGACTCTACACCGGTCCGTCGTGATAAAAAGGGAACTGAGCCGCAAGGCAAAGCTCTCGATTTACCACTCGATCTTCACTCCTATCCTCACATATGGTCACGAGCTTTGGGTCGTGACCGAAAAAACACGATCCCGAGTACAAGCGGCCGAAATGAGTTTCCTTCGCAGGGTGTCCGGACTCTCCCTTAGAGACAGGGTCAGAAGCTCGGTCATCCGGGAGGGGCTCGGAGTAGAGCCGCTGCTCCTCCGCGTTGAGAGGAGCCAGATGAAGTGGCTCGGGCATCTGGTTAGGATGCCTCCTGGACGCCTCCCTGGTGAGGTGTTCCGGGCACGTCCCACCGGTAGGCGGCCCCGGGGAAGACCCAGGACACGCTGGAGGGACTATGTCTCTCAGCTGGCCTGGGAACGTCTCGGGATCCCCTGGGAGGAGCTGGACGAAGTAGCTGGGGAGAGGGAAGTCTGGGCTTCCCTGCTCAGGCTGCTGCCCCCGCGACCCGACTACGGATAAGCGGAAGAAGATGAATGGATGGATGGATTCAGAACTAAACTGAAGGAGTGCTGTGTTACAGTGAGAGGAATCAGTTTATGAAGAATCTGAACAAAGAAACTAAAGAAGCTCGGTCAAGTTTATCCTCAAAAAAACTATCAAAGCCAGGATGTTGAGTAAATACAGGGAAAAGTGGCCATCCAAGTCTTGCTATGTTTGTTTTGTGGAAAACTGTGAATGAACATGTGGTCCTTTGTTTGTTTGTTTAGTTGATTGTTTTTGATAATAGAAAATAATCAACTGTAAAAAGGCATGTTGGCCTGCAGCTTGTTTATTTGTATTATGTGTTTAGTTAATTTATGTCTTGTGAGAGAGGGGCAGACTCTATAAGATTTTTCTTCATTCTGCTCCGTTTCATTCACGTTTGAGATTTTTCTTTGTTTGTATTAAATGTTTTATATACTTACAGAATGAAATAAAGACCTAAACCTGAACCTGATTGGTCCACAGGGGACATTTATTCAGGTCTGGATTGATTCACATTGATCAGATCTGTGTTCAGTAAAACTCAAGTTCTTTGAAACAATCTCCAAATATGTGTTTATTTAAAAAGGAGGATGACCAACTGATAAATGTGACCAAAGTACATGAACATGTTTCATTTCTCTGTTAGAATAGAATAGTAGTCTTTATTGTCATCACAGTGTGTAATGAAATTGGGTTACTGTCTAGGAAGGTGCTCAAACAACATTCAGAAGACAAAAGAATAAAATATAAAAGTACATCAGATAATCTGATATATATTTGTTGATACGTTGGTTGTTGGTCTCAGACAGGCTGCTCTGTCAGAATCTGCTGATCTACTGGGATTTTCACTCACAACCATCTCTAGGGTTCACAGAGAATGGCCTAAAGAAGAGAGAATATCCAATGAGCAGCAGGTCTCTGGGCCAAAATGCATAGTTCATGTCAGAGGAGAGTGGCCAGACTGTTGACCTCCAGCAGAGGTCAAAGTGAGCTGAGCTCAGACTATACATGACAGAGACACTGTTGACCTCTGAAGGGTCAGAGCATCCCTGCAAGTCCAGGATACTGGCTCAGATATGAAACTGTCTGCATTGTCAGCTCCTGGAAGCTGCAAAACTTTTCAAAGTCACTTCTACTTCAAAACTGTTGTTTGGCTGCTAACAACCATCTGTGGAACAACATTCATCTCTCAGCTGAATGGAAACAGCAGCAGGTAGACTCCACAGCATGCAGAGTCCAGCAGAAGTTCAGCAGATACCATCAATGGAAAAACACCATTACTGTTCTGCTGTACTGAAACTTTAACCTCAATGACAACCATCTCCACTAGAGGGTGACAATTTAAAGTAGGCAGGACAACACCAGAGACCTGAGCTCAGTCTGTCATCTTAACCTGCTGACTGGAGAACATCAACCTCACTGGAGAACAGTTCCTCCTGTTGATCTGGACCTTGTTGTAGAGATGGACCATTGGCTGTGGATCATTCTGACTGCTCTGCTCTTCTATGGTAAGAGACAACAAACCACAAAACCTCATTATTGTAAACATGTTAGTCTGATACATAGATTAAAACTGAATCAACATTAAATGCATGAAGTCTAAGTGTATTTCTGCTTCAGGTGTCAGCTGTGAAGATCTCACTCCAGAGAAGAATGAAGAGTTCAGTTTAGAAGACAGCTCTGTTACTCTGTCCTACAGATACTCCAAACAAGCTGCTGGAAATGAATATTTCTTCTGGTATAGACAATATCCAGGAGAGCCTCCAGAGTTCCTCATCTCTCACACAACCACAGAAGATATACTCAAGAATGAAGACCATAGACTGTCTATTGCAGTGAGAGAAGATAAAACAGTCATGGACCTGAAGATCCAGAAGCTTCATCTGTCTGACTCTGCTGTGTACTACTGTGCTGTGAGGCCCACAGTGACAGGAAACACCAAAACTCTGAACAAAAACCTCTGGACTGAAGATACTCTGGAACATCCACTAGAGGGAGTCATGCTCTGCTAACCAATGGTATTTTGGGATTCAGGCTTGATCTTCATCATTTGACAAAACAAAGCAACTCCATCTGAGTCTCCTCCCTCTGACTGCAGAGATGTTTGATGACAGAGAACTGATTGAGCTGAGAACATCAGAGCAAACTAAACTGATTCATACTGATCCTTCAGTCTCACCATCTCACCTCTGCACACATGGACAAACTCACTCTGATATTCATCTTCTCAGCTCTCACAGGTATGTGAATGATGCTCAGTGTTGGATGATGTTGGATGACAAACTTTCATTTCAGATCCTGAACTGAACTCTGTTCCTCCATCATCAATCCAACACTCACATGATTCTTTAACAACTCACTGATGCTGTTGTTTCTGTTTTACAGAATGTACGGCACAGAAAGACAACGTGCTGCAACCAGAAGGAGATGTGACTGCCACTGAAGGAGAGGCAGGAACTCTTGGCTGTCTGTACAACAGCACTGGAACAAATGATTATCTCTACTGGTACAAACAGGACGGAGACAACAGCCCTGAGTTCATCCTCAGCAGATCAAAATATGGAGGAGGAAAAACAACGAAGGAGTTTGAGGAGAGATTTTCATCCACACTGGATTCAGCTCAAAGATCAGTTCCTCTGAAGATCCAGAAGCTTCATCTGTCTGACTCTGCTGTGTACTACTGTGCTCTGCAGCCCACAGTGACAGGAAACACCAAAACTCTGAACAAAAACCTCTGGAGGTAGGACTCCACAATACTCCACAACATCCACCAGGGGGAGTCCCATCCCCTATAAATCCAGATGTACATGTCAATGAAGTCTTGATGATCTCACCTAAAACAGCTCTGATGAACAACTCCATCATAACACTGCAGAGGAGCCTCATGATGAAGAATTATGTAAAATAACCCTTCAACATTTTCTCTGTTTTCGTGTCTCACCTCACTCCAAAGTACATGACAAACAGGAGGATACCATTCTTTTGACTGTGCGTACAGTAACAAGTATTTTTTGTTTTTATTCACGATGATGGGGAAGCACTGCTCCCCTGACATTGAGTACATGCCTGTAAGATGCCGGCCTTATTTTCTCCCGAGAGAGCTAACTGTTGTGATCGTCGTCGCTGTTTACATCCTACCGGATGCTAACACTAGCACGGCGCTCATCAATGAACAGCAGGGGGCACACCCGGATGGTGTTCATATCATCACTGGGGACTTTAATAAGGCCAATTTAAAGACTGTACTCCTGAAATTCCACCAGCATGTCAAGTGCCCAATGAGAGGAGAAAACACTCTGGATCATGTGTACTCCAACATTAAGCACAGCTACAGAGCTACACCCCTCCCCCACCTCGGACAGTCAGACCATCTCTCCCTGCTGCTCACCCCTGCATACACCCCCCTCAGACGCAGATCCAGGCCCACCACAAAGACTGTAACAACCTGGCCTGAGAGTGCACTCAGTGAACCACAGGACTGCCTCCAACACACAGACTGGGACCTATTTGAGCATCAGGACCTGGAAACATTCACAGGGACTGTACTGGACTACATCAATGTCTGTATGGGAACTGTGTCTGTGGACAAAGTCATCCGGGTTTTCCCAAACCAGAAACCCTGGATGACCAGCCAGGTCCGCTCACTCCTCAAAGCCCGTGACTCTGCCTTCAGGTCAGGTGACAGAGCTCTGTACAGTGCGGCTCGAGCTGACCTGAAAAGAGGGATAAAAACAGCCAAAGTGGACTAAAGAGGAGGATAGAGTCCCACCTCTCCAGCATGAGACCACGGGAGGTGTGGCAGGGCTACAGAGCATCACTAACTTCAGAGGATGTGATGTGACGTCAGGAGACCAGAGCGTGTCGCTGGCAGAGGAGCTCAACAGCTTCTTTGCCCGTTTTGAAGCATCACCACAGCGACAACCACCTGCTCCAGCCCTGCCCCCACCCCCACCAGGCCCCAGCACCCCCCCACTCACTGTAGGAGAGCACGAGGTGAGGCGTGTGCTCCTGGCAGTGAACCCCAGGAAGGCCCCGGGCCCTGACAGAGTACCTGGTAAGGTGCTCTAAGCATGTGCACACCAGCTGTCCGGTGTCTTCTGCAGGATCTTCAGTCTCTCCCTGACCCAAGCAGTCACCCCCACCTGTGTGGAGTCCACCACGATCATCCCCATACCAAAAACGTCACACACATCCAGCCTCAGTGACTATCGCCCTGTTGCTCTCACACCTGTGATTATGAAGTGCTTTGAGAGACTTCAGCACATCAACGACTGCAACCCCCCACACTCGACCCCCATCAGTTCGCATACCGGGCGAACAGATCCACAGAGGACGCCATCGCCAGAGCTCTGCACGCTGTGCTGAGCCACCTGGAACACCAGCAGAGCTCTGCCAGGATGCTCTTTGTGGACTACAGCTCGGCCTTCAACACCATCATCCCAGACATCCAGACCACCATACTGGACACCCTGGGCCTCCCCCCCTCACATGTACCTGGATTAAGGACTTCCTCACCAGCAGACCCCAGACTGTGAGACTTGGCCCCCACCTCTCCTCCACCTGCACTCTGAGCACCAGATCACCACAGGGCTGTGTGCTGAGCCCCCTCCTGTACTGCCTCTACACCTACGACTGCAGCCCGGCCCACAGGAACAACATCATCGTCAGGTTTGCTGACGACACCACAGTGGAGACGAGGCAGCCTACAGGGAGGAGGTCCAGAGGCTGACGACCTGGTGCTCTGACAACAACCTGGCACTGAACACCAGGAAAACAAAGGAGATCATCGTGGACTTCAGGAGGAGCAGACCCCTACCCCCTCTACATATATGGCCAGTGTGTGGAGAGGGTCCACACATTCAGGTTTCTGGGAGTCCAGATCTCTGATGACCTCTCCTGGACAGCCAACATCACAGCTGTCATAAAGAGGCCCAGCAGCGCCTACACTTCCTCAGGAAGAACAACCTGGACAGGGAGCTGCTGCTGGTCTTCTACCGCTCGTCCATCCAGAGCCTGCTGACCTACTGTGTCTCCACCTGGACAGGTGCTGCACTGAGGTGGACAGAGGGAGTCTTCAGAGGACAGTCAAAGCAGCTCAGAGGATTATTGGCTGTCCTCTCCCCTCCCTGATAGACATCTACTCCACCCGGTGCCTCAGCAGAGCTCACAACATCATCAAGGACAGCTCACATCCCGGTGCCCAGCTGTTTGACCTGTTGCCCTCTGGCAGGCGCTACAGGTCCATCAACACAAGGACAAACAGACTGAGAAACAGTTTCTTCCTGAGAGCCATCACCACCCTGAACTCTCACATGCAACAAACCCAGCCATCATTATAATGTAAATGTGCAATATTACTGTTACTGCTGTAGCTGCTATGTTCTCAACTCTACCTCAATATTTATATTTATCTATCCTGTGCAATACAGTCATATGTGACATATAATCATCTGTAAATACTGACCACCATTGAACTATAAGCATTCAGTATATACTCAGCTGTCCTGCAATACATTTCCACATGCAATAGAAATATTGAGAACTAGAAACAGGACCATTTCCATTTTTAATACTTATCCTCTACCTCATATTTCACATAGAGCTCCAATTGCATTGTCCAGTAGGATTTTATTTCATTTTGTATATATCTCGTACATTCAAAGTCTTCTTACTACCTTTTTTACTTATTACAACCTCTTTTTTACTTATAATATTTGCACTATTTTTGTATTACCTTTCTCCTTAACTTAACCATCCATCTATTGCACTGAAAAGGAGAGGCTGTTAGGATTTGAGAGCTGAAGTTAGCAGAGTAGAGGCAGAAGAGATCACTCGGATACAAACCACGGTTCAAATGGAAATCCACCGACGCTCCACAGGTGTCCAGAGCCAGCTTATAAAGATAAGATAAGATAAGATAAGATAAGATATTCCTTAGTCCTTAGTTATAAAGTGGAGCTTGATGAGGTGAGTAGATTCAGGTGTGGAGGACTGAGAGCGGGGAACCACTCCCACTCCTCGAGCAGCAGGAGAAATCAGGAAGGGAGGGAGGAGAGCAGGCAGAGGAGGAGGACTCCTCACAGAAGCTCTCCAATCTCGTTGAACATCTTGTATGATGACAATAAAGGCCGTTCTGGTTCTGGTTCTGAGTCTGATGCAAAACAGATCAGGACAAGTGAGACACTGTGCATGTGATACATACAGATAAAATAAACAAGACAACAAAAACAAACAAAACAAACAAAACAAAAAACCTTTAAAACAAGCAGAGCAGGAACTCAATTAGGTATTCTAAGTCTGAAGGTGTTGGAAGGCTAAGGAATAAGAAATTCTCACTCATGGGTGTGGTGTGTGTATTTATGTGCGTAGGTGTGTGTATATAGGGCTAGTGTGTGTGTGTGTGTGTGTGTGTGTGTGTGTGTGTGTGTGTGTGTCAATGTATCTGATTTTTGGGGAACATAACAGAGAGGTGCAGTCATGGGTTGAAAGTTTAAGTTTTGATTGAAATGCATAAATATATATGACGGGGAGGAGATACTGTAAGGATGAAATATATACTGATTTACGTCAGTATGTGAAAGGAAATAGTAAGGGTGGAGGGGGTAGTGAAGAAAAAGGAAAATAATAATAATAATAATAAATAAATAAATAATAACAAGAAATAAAAAAATAATGAGATGAAAATCAAATAAAAATGAAATAAAATAAAAATTAATAATAAATATAATCAAATTAAATTATATGTATCTTAGTGAATTAATTAATTGAATTAATAATAACAGACAACAGGAAAAATAAATAAAGAATTAAATTTAAAAAACACAAATAATAATTCTTTATTGAAAGTACTTTCTGATTCATTAGTTTCCCATTGTCACATTTACCCTCCTTTAGCTGTCTAGGGGTGGAAATGACCAGTTTCATGATGATACAATACAATATCAATTCTTTGGACAACGACACGATATTTGCCGATGTCACAAAGTCTGCCACGATTTCGATTTGGATTCGATACGATTCAGGGGCCTTCGATCGATTTAAGACGATATTATGTACTCATTTAACACAGTCAGCTACATTTCACCGAAAGCAAGAAAGAAATACAAAGCAATTTTGATGTTTTGACAATTTTATTACTGAAATGTGAAACGATGTGCTGACCTTTGGGTATGATAGTTTATAGAGGATTATAACCATCTGTAAGATCTAATCATGTTTAAAATTAAAACTGAGTTGATTAGTAGTCCGGTGCTCTTTCTGCCCCCACAATTACCTAATGGGTGTTATTGTTACATTGTGATGTTAGTACATTATATCAACTAATGATGAAAAACAATCATACAAATTATTGAATTATTATTTTATTTTTATTATTATTGACCGCCAACATTTGACAATGCTCTTTCAAACTAAAAATGTGCAATTTTGATTTGAATTAAAGCCAAACATTTCTCATGTTCGAAGTAGAACTATTAACTAACTCAGCATTGATGATTTTATTTTAAGGTGATGCCTGGTGACCACAGTTTGTATGTCAGTGTGATTAGTTCTTGCTTCACTGTTTAATGGTAGGTGTGGAGGAAGAATAAGAATAAGCTCTCATTGTTTTCCTTTCACACAATAAGTCATTTCATTAATCAGCAGGCTACAAAATCAAATGATGAGATAACTTACTGTAGTACAGCAGTGCTATTTTCTGATTGGCTGATATGTCAAGCTCCTGTTTAGCTCTGTGACACTCAGAGCATGTTGATACACGTTCCAAAGCTCATATAGTGGTGTTTATTCAGCGGGTGCTACACAATACATTTTGAAGCGGGAGAAACACCAGCTGTGGCGTGTGAGAGAGCAAAAAGGCTCAAATGCATGTCTCATATGCTGAATGCGTGAGACTTGAGGGCCCTGGAAACTTCAGGACGAGGCGCGATTGGGCGGAAACTGTGACATTGAAATATCCGGTCAGAATTTCAAAAATAAAGGCGTATATTAAAGATAACGATGTTGATCGATGTTTTAAGTTTCCATTGATTTGATTGGATCACCGCTTAACCAATCGATGTATCAATCAAGATCGATGGATTACTACACCCCTGCTGTGTACTACTGTGCTGTGAGGCCCACAGTGACAGGAAACACCAAAACTCTGAACAAAAACACAAACTGACAGACAATCAGCTGAGAGCCTTTATCAACAACTCTGATCCTCCACTAGAGGGCCACATCATCAAGAAGGAACTGAGCTACCTCAGCACTGACATCAATCTTTCAGTAGAAGATAACTGCTGCTGTGAGGAGAACTTTCCTCACACTGAATGTTGAACATCAGCTAGTTCCTCCTGTTGATCTAAACCTTGTTGTAGAGATGGACCATTGGCTGTGGATCATTCTGACTGCTCTGCTCTTCTATGGTAAGAAAGAAGACGGAAAAGATGTAATCTTAATGAACAGACATGTAGAGAAGACCAGGGTTCTCTGAGTATCGTTTTTGTTATTTCCAAAAAATAATTTGTCAGTAAAAAATCATGTCTTCTCTTGAACCTTGTTTGTCTCTTCACTTCTTTTTCTCGTCCACTTCAGGACAAACAGCTGCAGACAAAATCTCTCCTGTGGACAAAGAAGTCAGAGGAACAGAAGGACAATCTGTCACACTCAGATGTACCTATGAGACAACATAGCCAGAGAGTTTACCTTCACTGGTACAGACATCACTCTGACCTTCAGGCACCTCAGTTTATACTCTGGAAAGGAGCACGAAATAATGATGGAGATGAATACATCCCAGACCAACGATATGGATCCCAGACCTCCAGCAGCTCCACTGAGCTGACCATCACAAAGCTAACCCTGGCAGACACAGCTCTCTACTACTGTGCTTTAGACACACAGTGATACAAAGTGTAGAAGAGGCTGTACAAAAACCTGAACACAGATATCTGACTACTCTTCAAAGAGGAGGGAAGTGGGATTCAAACCACAGCTTCATGTCAGATGGATTCTGATGGTTCCTGTTTTATCAGACTCTCTGTGGTCACAGCTGCTCATCAAACTCTGTTGATCACTGTTGAATACAAACTGTCAGTCGTCTGAATAAGACAGTGCTGTGAATGACAGGTGTCTGTGTGATCAGGCTCCTCCTCTAATCCTCCATCTTAGTGTTGATGTGGACCAAACAGAGAGACCACAGCCTTCTTCATCCTTGCTGGAGCTCAGAGTTATTCACACTGCAGATATGAAGCCACACCAAAACTGTCTCAAGTCTGATCATCAAAAATAAGAATAGATGAAAACTTCCACAAGCTGACGTCTCCTCAACTTCAAGCTCCATTCCAAGTATTATCAAGTATAATAACCATGTTATCAGTTCATTGGCCTTCTATAAACCTCTCCGGTGTGCAATAATCCATATTTTATATTTTTAATATCTAAAACATCTCACTCCTCCTGCTCAACTGCCGTTGGAACTAATCTCCATGTCTAAGTGTAATGAGTTTGCAGTTTTCTTTTGCAACAAGGTTCGGACCATTAAAAATGCCATCAATTCCACAACACCAATAACAACCCTGCAGCCATCGAGACACTTAGAGCTGACTCATTTTGCACCTGTAACTGACAAAACTGTCCAAGAGATCATCACCAGTCTGAGTTCATCTACATGCTGCCTCCATGTGTTACCCACTAGATTTCTAAAGTCTGTGCTGAGCAGTTTGTTAGCACCACTCGCTCACATAGTTAACATGTCACTACAATCTGGAACATTCCCAAAGGCCTTGAAAACTGCGGTCATAAAGCCTCTCCTAAAGAAGAGCAGTCTTGATGCCACAGTGCTGAACAACTACAGCTCCATCTCAAATCTGCCGTTTTTAGGTAAAGTCCTTGAAAAAGTTGTTTACCAACAGCTTACTGACTTTCTCCTAATGAACAACTCCTCTGATGTTTTCCAGTCAGGTTTTAGACCCCATCACAGCACTGAGACCGCTCTTATCAAGGTGACAAATGACATCCGGCTGAACACTGATGCAGGCAAAGTCTCAGTTTTAGTCCTGCTAGCTCTGAGTGCTGCTTTTGACACTGTCCATCATGAGATCCTCTTACAGAGACTAGAGGACTGGGTGGGCATCTCTGGCACTGCCCTAAATTGGTTTAAGTCCTATCTAGAAGACAGGAAGTACTTTGTTGAAATTGGTAACTGTGTCTCAGACCACATGGCCTTGACCTGTGGGGTGCCCCAAGGGTCAATCCTGGGACCCCTTCTGTTCAATCTCTACATGCTGCCTTTAGGCCAGTTAATACAAAGTAATAATGTGTCCTACCACAACTATGCAGACGACACTCAGATCTATGTCTCACTGACAGCAGGTGAATATGGACCAGTGGATTCACTCTGTCACTGCATCCAACAGGTCAGTGTGTGGATGCTAAACAACTTTCTCCAGCTAAATTCAGACAAGACTGAAGTCATCGTATTTGGTCCACAGAAACAAAGAGAAAGTGTCAGCAGTCCCCTCCAGTCTCTCTCTCTAAAACCTACAAATCAGGTTAGAAATCTCGGGGTAATAATGGACTCAGACTTGAACTTCAACAGCCACATCAAATCAATAACATCAGCAGCCTTTTACCATCTAAAAAACATTGCCAAAATCAAAGGTATAGTGTCTAAACCTGACCTGGAGAGACTTTTCCATGCATTTGTCTCCAGTAGGTTAGACTACTGTAACGGCCTGCTCACTGGCCTCTCCAAACGAGCTGTATGACAGCTGCAGTACATCCAGAACGCTGCTGCTCGGGTCCTGACCAGAACCAGGAGGTACCAGCACATTAGTCCTGTGCTCAGGTCCCTACACTGGCTTCCTGTGGCTCAGAGAATAGACTTAAAGCAGCTCTGCTTGTGTACAAGTCTCTCCACGGCCTAGCACCAAAGTACATCTCTGACATGTTAGTGCCATATGAACCATCTCGGACTCTGAGGACCTCAGGGACCGGCCTCCTGCTGGGGCCCAGAGTCAGGACTAAACATGGGGAATCAGGGTTCAGTTTTCTGCAGCTAAAATCTGGAACAGTCTTTCTGAAGATGTGAGACAGGCCTCTACACTGACAATGTTCAAGTCTAGACTCAAAACAGCTCTGTTTAACTGTGCATATGACTGAAAGGATCTGATCTGCACTCTTCTCTTTTAAAGTTCATTTTATAATGATTATTTTTGTTTTTATTTTGTATTGTGATTTTAATGCATTTTCTTGTTCTGTAAAGCACTTTGAATTACCTTGTGTACCAATTGTGCTCTATAATGCTGAGCCATTAATGAATGACCGACTGATTTTAATGTCTGACAGAGTTTTCAGAAGGGCAGAGGTAGGGTCAATTTGTTTTAGTCAGAGATTTATTTCGTTACCATTCCTTAACAGTTTAAGTTAAAAAGATAGTCCAGGTTTTTCAATCTAGAGTTAAATAAAGTACTTTAACTGCAGCTGTAGATGTTGATAAGCTAGCTCTCTTGAGCCATAAAAGACTGACATGACCTTCTTACTTGAGTGTAAGACTGTTGGGCAAGATCCTGTTTCCTTTATTAGAATTGCTAAATGTTGTTTTTCTAAATATTACTTATTTAACACTGTGTTTTGTTTTGTTTTTTTTTGTTTTGTTTTTGGGGGGGGGGGGGGTATTTTATTTAACTTTTTTAACTTAACACAATGAAGAATCTTTTGCACACATTTTTAAAGTTCAGACAGTCAAAGATGCTCCTTTAGTTCGTCATTTGGTCAAGGACTTTAAAGAGTCTACATGCATGTTTCTTGTTAATAAAAACATCTGAAAGCAATTCTGACCTTCAGTTTTCATCCTTGTCTTAGAGTGATACCTTTAATTTTTGATGGTATGATGTAATTTTCTCTCATGTCTGTAAATGCTGCTGCACACACAGTGAATATTGCTCGGAAGCTTGAATTAAAGAAAATTGTGACTCGAATTGAAATCACAATATCTGCCAGAAAAATTACAATCAGATCTGTTCCTAAAATTGTTCAGCCCTAATCTGAAGGGGTTAAAAAAACCTACAGGCCTAAATCAAACCTACAGACAGACACACACACACACACACACACACACACACACACACACACATATCTGAAGAGCAGGATCAAGCCATACTCCTTGTTGTATATGGCTTGGTCCTGCTCTTGAGATAACATTTGTTATGAGTTGGTGTTATGAAAATAAAGATTGATTTATTGATTGACTGATTGGCACTCCTTTTTCTTACATCAGACTGAACATAACTGCAAAGTAGAATAAAACTCCCATGCACAGTACAAAGATACTGGTGGATAAATGTGTTACATGTGTGCAAAAGGCATGTAATGAAGCTCTTGTCACAAGTTCATGGACCAGGTTCACTGCCAGGTTACAATCAATTTTATGGATGTTGTCCATCCTCTCTGTCCTCTGTCTGATTCTTTAGACAGCTGAAACACCATCAGAAAAATGATCTTTAAAAAATCTCATAAAAAGTTCATGAGATATTCCATCCTACAAGCAAACAACACCCATGAGACTGCATGACCTTGACCTTTGACATCCTAAATCTACTCAGTATCACTGAATCCAGCTCAGCACTTGGGCAAAGTTTGAAGAAACTTCCATGATGACTTGTTGGAATATCTTGGTTATACTGACAATGACATAAAAATGGACAGACGGTCAGAGGATCAGCCTAAAACATAACACCTCAGCCTCTGCTGTCACTGACACAACGATACAAGAGACAAAAGAATGAATAAAACATTGAAGAAATATGTCAGAAAAAGTAGAGATGGTAATGAAGTGTTGGCAGATGTTATTCTATCAATAAAGTAAAAATCTTACAAGACCTTGTCTAGTGTTGATGAATTCAACTGGAATCAACATCCAGGAGCCTTTATCAACAACTCTGATCCTCCACTAGAGGGCCACATCATCAAGAAGGAACTGAGCTACCTCAGCACTGACATCAATCTTTCAGTAGAAGATAACTGCTGCTGTGAGGAGAACTTTCCTCACACTGAATGTTGAACATCAGCTAGTTCCTCCTGTTGATCTAAACCTTGTTGTAGAGATGGACCATTGGCTGTGGATCATTCTGACTGCTCTGCTCTTCTATGGTAAGAGACAACAAACAACAAAACATCATCACGATGTTCATGGATTAGAGTCTGATCTTTAGGTGACCGAACTTAATGGACTGTTTTCTGTGGTCTGATCATCATCTCTTACCCTTCATGTTTTCCTCTTCTCCAGAGTGTGAAGGACAAGACAGAGTGATCCAGACACCAGAAGAGATCATTGCATCTGAAGGAGAAACAGTCACACTTGGATGCACATTTGTGACCACTACAGCTCCGAACTTGTTCTGGTACAGACAGGAGCTTCATGATTTCCCAAAGTACATGCTGAAGTGTTATTCAGATCGATTGGAAAATAGTGAACAATTTAAGAAGGACAGATTTACGGCTTTAATAAACGGGACATCAGTTCCTCTGAAGATCCAGAAGCTTCATGTGTCTGACTCTGCTGTGTACTACTGTGCTCTGAGGCCCACAGTGACAGGAAACACCAAAACTCTGAACAAAAACCTCTGGACAGAAGATACTCTGGAACATCCACTAGAGGGAGTCATGCTCTGCTAACCAATGGTATTTTGGGATTCAGGCTTGATCTCCATCATTTGACAAAACAAAGCAACTCCATCTGAGTCTCCTCCCTCTGACTGCAGAGATGTTTGATGACAGAGAACTGATTGAGCTGAGAACATCAGAGCAAACTAAACTGATTCATACTGATCCTTCAGTCTCACCATCTCACCTCTGCACACATGGACAAACTCACTCTGATATTCATCTTCTCAGCTCTCACAGGTATGTGAATGATGCTCAGTGTTGGATGATGTTGGATGACAAACTTTCATTTCACTTCCTTCTGATAAATAATATCAAACCTGCAGATAAGAGCAGGAATCTTTGTCCTGATCAGGATTTTTGTTCTGAAGATCATCAATCAAAACAATCAGAACAAAGTCATGTCTTCTCTTGAACCTTGTTTGTCTCATCACTTCTTTTTCTCGTCCACTTCAGGACAAACAGCTGCAGACAAAATCTCTCCTGTGGTCAAAGAAGTCAGAGGAACAGAAGGACAATCTGTCACACTCAGATGTCACTATGAGACAGAATACCAGTACATTTACCTTTACTGGTACAGACATCAGTCTGACCTTCAAGCACCTCAGTTTATATTAAAGAAAGAAGCACGAGGATACACAAGCTCATACATCCCAGACCAACGATATAGATCCCAGGCCTCCAGCAGCTCCACTCAGCTGACCATCACAAAGCTAACCCTGGCAGACACAGCTCTCTACTACTGTGCTTTAGACACACAGTGATACAAAGTGTAGAAGAGGCTGTACAAAAACCTGAACACAGATATCTGACTACTCTTCAAAGAGGAGGGAAGTGGGATTCAAACCACAGCTTCATGTCAGATGGATTCTGATGGTTCCTGTTTTATCAGACTCTCTGTGGTCACAGCTGCTCATCAAACTCTGAGGGAGGATTCACATCAGCATTCAGACACCTCAGTATGAGGAGACACAGACAAAACACAAACAAGACAAATAAAGACCTCTGATGGTCCACAAGGTTTGGGACTTTCTTGGGAGTTAATCTGACTCTGAAGAGGGCTTGGTTCAGACCAGCATACAAGAAAACAGGACATTAATAACTTCCATGATCAACAAGTAAACACAGAGTGTATATAGGAAGCTGCAGACGGAGTCATCTTACTGTATTTAAGTCTTTGTCAGAGATCAAACCACAAAGAAAACTGATGTGGCACATCTGTGTATGTGGATGGCTCATTTGCAGCATGTCATTCCCCCTCTATTCACTGATTTTATACTGTACAGACTGTCCTCTCATAAAAGAGTAAAAGACTTCAAATTGATCAACAGTCAGCTATTCAAACATGTCACTGGTCGTCCCATCTGCAGTCAGACTCTCACCTTTGGTCACGAGCGTTGGGTTGATCATGACCAGACGTCGGCTGGAGCCACATGTGGCCCTTCCACCCCTCACCAGAGGCTGTCTGGACTTGGACAAGAAAGCACAAAACTTTCCTTTTTATTGCATTAAACTTTGATTTATTGATGTTATTTCTGCATGTTTTAGCACCATCTGCAAAACACGTGCATTCCTTCATCAAATGATGATTTCTTTGTGTTTTGACATCTTGTCCACTGTAACACTCGTTATGTGTTGGCCTCTCCTCTGTGTGACCGTCAGCAGCCTGTAGGGGCAGCAGAACGCTGCTGGACGTTACCTGTTACATCGTTTTAAACATTTGATGAAGCTCATCCAGCTGATTCTTGAAGCAGCCTCTTAATTCAGAAACAGCAGCTGCTGCTGTGAAGGGGTGGAGGGTCAAACTTGTTAAAACTGAGGCATGTTGGTGATAAAGTTTTGTAAAAGACCAGAGAAACGTGGGAGACATTAAATTCAGCACAATCATGACCTGCTGTTTGAAGTGGAGGGATTTTCCACAAAGATATCAGGTGTATATTTTTTATTATCATGTCTATAGCTGTCAGTCTCTCTTCACCTCACTCTCTCTCATTCAGTAGACTCCAGACTCAGGTGAGTGTGAGTTACTGTGTTACATGTTCATCACACATATTTTTGAAAAGACATCACGATTGACATAAAACTAAAAACTGATTAAGGATTAAAGTGAGATGAGCTTTAAAACAAGAAAAGAGATTTCAAGGAGCACGTCAAAGATCAAAACACCACCTCACGATTATTAAAATAAATTTAACATAAAAAGTGATCTGAATGCAGCAAAGACATGATTTAAGTTAACAACAACGACAACAACAGTGAAAACGGGCTAATATAAATTTAGTTATTTTTTCTGACAAGCCCTGTTATCAAAATAAACATATCATACTAATGACATAACTGTCCCAGACGGCATTAGCCTGACACCAAGGACAACTTGTTCTTAGCCCAACGTCCACTATTTTAGTGTGTGTGTATGTGTGTGTGCATATTTGTGCATGAGTGAAACGTTGTGTGCATGCGTGTGAGTAGATGCTTATGTAAATAGGGGTGGGTAGGTGGGTTTGAGGGAATGTTTTTATTTTTATGTAAAGCACTTTGAGTTACATTATTTGGATGAAAAGTGCTTTATAAATAAAGTTTGATTGATTGATTGAACTGATTGAACTTGTGGGGTACTATCTGATCAGGATTTGTCCTTCAACTCCCTCATCAAGCAAATTTAAAGAACAGCCTAATTTCACCTTGTTGTCAGTGATCCTGATAAAATCAAGGCTGCATGTGTGAAATGGGCCTGACAGACAATCAGCTGAGAGCCTTTATCAACAACTCTGATCCTCCACTAGAGGGCCACATCATCAAGAAGGAACTGAGCTACCTCAGCACTGACATCAATCTTTCAGTAGAAGATAACTGCTGCTGTGAGGAGAACTTTCCTCACACTGAATGTTGAACATCAGCTAGTTCCTCCTGTTGATCTAAACCTTGTTGTAGAGATGGACCATTGGCTGTGGATCATTCTGACTGCTCTGCTCTTCTATGGTAAGAGACAACAAACAACAAAACATCATCACGATGTTCATGGATTAGAGTTTGATCTTCAGGTGATCTAACTTAATGGACTGTTTTCTGTGGTCTGATCGTCAGTTCTAATCTTACATGTTATCTTTCAATCCAGAGTGTGAAGGACAAGACAGAGTGAATCAACCATGAGGAGATATCACTGCCTCTGAAGGAGACTCAGTCACACTTGGATGTACATTTGAGAGCACTGACAAAAACCCGTACTTGTTCTGGTACAAACAAGATGTTGAAGGTTTCCCAAAGTACATGATGAAATGTATCTTAAAAGATGTCTATAAAGACCCTGAGTTTGACAACGACAGATTTACTGCTGCAATCAACGGGACATCAGTTCCTCTGAAGATCCAGAAGCTTCATCTGTCTGACTCTGCTGTGTACTACTGTGCTGTGAGGCCCACAGTGACAGGAAACACCAAAACTCTGAACAAAAACCTCTGGTGAGAAGACAACAATACTCCACATCATTCACCAGGGGGAGTCACACACAAATGAACCTCAGTGGGTCATAACCATGGAGCCTGGATCTGTACTTTCAGATCGCTGTGTCAGGTGTTGTTTTATGCACCTTCATGAAGATAAGAGTTTCCTCCTGTTGACTGAAGAAGTTTAAACTCTACATGACCCTGATCTGAAATACTCAGCCTGAAAATCCAAAGTGACTCCTCCACTGCTGTATCTGTGAACAGTCAGAGTCAAACATTTATAAAAACAAAGGGATTTTTACACAGAGTAGAACATTCACAGTCATGAACATGGATTATATTCAGAAATAGGGTCATATGGTTTTGAACCTTTTCAAACTGAATTCATTTGTTGTTAGTTCACAAACCAGAATCTGAACCAGCTTCATCTGACAGATATGTGAGCACAGACTCAGAGCTTGATTCTCCTTAGACAAACATTTATAAGTCAAAACTTTTCAGAAATATAAAAAAACACAATAAAGCAGCACTGATTCAGCCCCTCTGTCTTTACCCACCTCCCTTCCTCCACCCACACCCCCAACACAGCTTCAGTGGATGGCTGTTCAGCCTGAGACTGGCTCCCCCCAAGACCTCCAGCTGCTGAACAGGTTTTTACTGACCACTGTTACTGTGAGCCTGCTACAGACGCACTGCACTGTAGGTTAACCCAGTGCTGTTCTCCAGGTGGATCCATGTCAGGTTTGGATGGATGTGTAAGTACAGCGGGTGATATTTCAGTTTCTCTGATAGAATTCACCAGCAAAAATTTCTACAATTCTGTGTTTTTCATCAATGTGGGGTGCTGTGTGTACATTAAGGAGGAAAAAAATGAACCTCAATGACTGTAGCAAATGGCAGCATTATAACAGAGTAAAACATTTAACAGGGTCTAAATACTTTCTGTAGCCCCCTACATATATGTACATGTGTATTTTATATATGTATGTATTAATGTATGTGTATTTGTCTATTTCAAGTATGCATACATGTATATAGGTGTATTTTATACAGTATATGTACATGTGTATTTCATAGATGTGTTTTTGTGTATTTTAAATATGTATATATATGTGCCTGTTATATAGGTATATTTGTATATATGCATATATGTGCATCTATAAAATGAAGAGTATGGGTTCAGCCTGCTCTGTTGTAAAGAACTGAAATAACACTTGTTATGAATTGGGGCGATACAAATAATGAATGGATGAATGAATGATTAAATGACTGATTGATTGATGGGTCCACAGGGGACATTTATTCAGGTCTGCATTGATATTAATCAGATCTGTGTTCAGTAAAACTTAAGTTCTATGAAACAATCTTCCAACTACACATTTATCTAAAAAGGAGGTTGACCAGCTGATAAACGTGACCAAAGCACATTAACATGTTTCTGTGTTTCTGTTCTTGGACTGGTTGGTGTCTCCACTTTGGAGTTCATGTCAATGTCCACTTAAAGACTCTTTTCTCTAATTAAGTCTTAAACCAGTTCATAGGATGTGAGGGGCTGGTGGTCGAGACCAGTGGTCTTCAACCAGAGGGTATCAGAAGGTCAGTGGTTCATGTAAACCATTGGAGGACATACATTCATCGCCACATTATTAGGTGCACCCATTCAAATGGCTAATCAGCCAATCACATGGAAGCATTTGGGGACGTAGACGTGGCCCAGATGACCTGCTGAAGTTCAAACTGAGCATCAGACTGGAGAGGAAAGGTGGTTTAAGAGACTTTAACTTGGCATAGCTGTTGGTGTCAGACAGGCTGGTCTGTCAAAATCTGCATGTCTCCCTGGATATTCACTCACAGCCATTTCGAGGGTTTACAGAGAATGGTCTGAAGAAGAGAGAAAAACCAGTGTGCAGTAGTTCTCTGGGCCAAAATGGATATTTGATGTCAGAGGTCAGAGGAGAGTGACCAGAGTGTTGACCTCCAGCAGGGGTCAAAGTGAGCTGATCTAAGACTATACAGAGACACTGCTGACCTCTTTAGGGTCGGACTTTCCCTGTGAGTCCAGGATATTGGCTCTGATGTGAAATAGTCCCTGTTGGTGGCTCCTGGATGATGCATGACCGTCCAAACTCTCCTCTGCTCTAATAATGTTGTTTGGCCGCTAACAACCATCTGTGGAACAACTCCATCTGAGTCTCCTCCCTCTGACTGCAGAGATGTTTGATGACAGAGAACTGATTGAGCTGAGAACATCAGAGCAAACTAAACTGATTCATACTGATCCTTCAGTCTCACCATCTCACCTCTGCACACATGGACAAACTCACTCTGATATTCATCTTCTCAGCTCTCACAGGTATGTCAGACTGAACCACAGTCACTTATTTCACTCTAAATCACTTTAACATGTTGGACACTGTCTCTGTTATGATGAACATGAGTTTGAGATGAAGCTCCATGATGAAGTCTGAGTTCAAGGAAATCTGATCATCAATGAAATAATCATGGTTTTCATAAATTGTCTCATTTCAGGTGTCAGCTGTGAAGATCTCACTCCAGAGAAGAATGAAGAGTTCAGTTTAGAAGACAGCTCTGTTACTCTGTCCTACAGATACTCCAAACAAGCTACTAGTGAATCTTTCTACTGGTACAGACAATATCAGGGAGAATCTCCAGAGTTCCTCATCTCTCACACATCTACAGTAGATACACTCAACACTGAAGACAATAGACTGTCTATTGCAGTAAGAGAAGATAAAACAGTCATGGACCTGAAGATCCAGAAGCTTCATCTGTCTGACTCTGCTGTGTACTACTGTGCTCTGCAGCCCACAGTGACAGGAAACACCAAAACTCTGAACAAAAACCTCTGGAGGTAGGACTCCACA
This sequence comes from Cetoscarus ocellatus, assembly GCA_037902135.1. NCBI lineage: Eukaryota > Metazoa > Chordata > Actinopteri > Labriformes > Labridae > Cetoscarus > Cetoscarus ocellatus. Next base: position 89,590 of record JBAMNC010002110.1, read on the forward strand.
ATACTCCACAACATCCACCAGGGGGAGTCCCATCCTCTCTGACTCCAGGTGAACATGTCAATGAAGTCTGGACTGATCTCACCTGAAACAGCTCTGATGAACTCCATCATAACGCTGCAGAGGAGCCTCATGATGAAGAATTATTTAGTCCAGCTTGGATGGTACCACAGATCCTTTACTGAACACCTCCATGGCTGTAAAGAAAAAGTAGACCCTCACACAAAACTGTCACAAGCAGACACACACTGCTTCAAACTAACAGACACACAACCTACAACCACAGACACACACGTCCCTGACATGCTCCTCTCTGTTTTCTACTCATTTGAGTGTTTTAAGAGATGAAATGTAGATTTTAGAGATACACTCTCATTGAATAGAGAATAGACTTTAAAGCAGCTCTGCTTGTGTACAAGTCTCTCCACGGCCTAGCACCAAAGTACATCTCTGACATGTTAGTGCCATATGAACCATCTCGGACTCTGAGGACCTCAGGGACCGGCCTCCTGCTGGGGCCCAGAGTCAGGACTAAACATGGAGAATCAGGGTTCAGTTTTCTGCAGCTAAAATCTGGAACAGTCTTTCTGAAGATGTGAGACAGGCCTCTACACTGACAATGTTCAAGTCTAGACTCAAAACAGCTCTGTTTAACTGTGCATATGACTGAAAGGATCTGATCTGCACTCTTCTCTTTTAAAGTTCATTTTATAATGATTACTTTTGTTTTTATTTTATATTGTGACTTTAATGCATTTGTCTTGTTCTGTAAAGCACTTTGAATTACCTTGTGTATGAATTGTGCTCTACAAATAAACTTGCCTTGCCTAATATAAAAACTATACCTGTTTCAAAATAAGACCTTTTGTGCAAATACATACTGAATTTGGTCACAAATATCATTCATGTGAACACACAAAAGCCATCTCTAAAAATAAAAACAACAATAATAAAAATAATAATAATATTAGAAATCGTAGTTTGATTCACTCCTTTGCAGCCATATTTGTGTCTCAAACTGCATTAGAATAAATGAGCATCCACTTTGCACCATACTTTATCTAAACCCTCTGACGTCCCTGCATGAAGCCAAAGGGTCAAAACCAGATTTTAACACATTGATATCAAACTAATGAAGACGTTGCCAAATGTAAATTAACCTGATAAATCAAAATATCCTCCACAAACAAGTCAGACAGAGAAATATTCTGTTGGCCTGGGTTACTGGTTCATGTTTGATTTTTTTTAAGTCAGTCAAATTGTTTCATTGTAGCTGCAAATACATGTTACAGGTTTGGCGCCCAGGCTCCGGTTTCATCACTCCCTGCAGAAAGGTTTACATGAAGGCATGAAGGAGTGATGAGCAAAACATACTGAACACCCCCAGAGCCTGCAGGTGGATGCTGGGGTGGCGATGGGGGTGAAAGAACACGCAACAAGTCAGTGTAGGGCAGCAGAGTCGTTGCAGGGCAGAGGGAGAGATGGGAAAACACCCAGTTTAAATATACTGCCAAATTGAGAGGTGAAGAGTGTGATTGGAGGATGGTTGGGAGGAGTGAGACATGTGACATATGAGGATGTTTGAGAGGAGTGAGTCATGTGACATATGAGAATGTTTGAGAGGAGTGAGACATGTGACATATGAGGATGTTTGAGAGGAGTGAGTCATGTGGTTTGAGAGGAGTGAGACATGTGACATATGAGGATGTTTGAGAGGAGTGAGTCATGTGACATATGAGGATTTTTGAGAGGAGTGAGACATGTGACATATGAGGATGGTTGAGAGGAGTGAGACATGTGACATATGAGGATGTTTGAGAGGAGTGAGTCATGTGACATATGAGAATGTTTGAGAGGAGTGAGACATGTGACATATGAGGATGTTTGAGAGGAGTGAGTCATGTGACATATGAGGATTTTTGAGAGGAGTGAGACATGTGACATATGAGGATGTTTGAGAGGAGTGAGACATGCGACATATGAGGATGGTTGAGAGGAGTGAGACATGTGACATATGAGGATGTTTGAGAGGAGTGAGACATGCGACATATGAGGATGTTTAAGAGGAGTGAGACATGTGACATATGAGGATGGTTGAGAGGAGTGAGACATGTGAAATATGAGGATGTTTGAGAGGAGTGAGACATGCGACATATGAGGATGGTTGAGAGGAGTGAGACATGTGACATATGAGGATGTTTGAGAGGAGTGAGACATGCGACATATGAGGATGTTTAAGAGGAGTGAGACATGTGACATATGAGGATGGTTGAGAGGAGTGAGACATGTGAAATATGAGGATGTTTAAGAGGAGTGAGACATGTGACATATGAGGATGGTTGAGAGGAGTGAGACATGTGACATATGAGGATTTTTGAGAGGAGGGAGACATGTGACATATGAGGATGTTTGAGAGGAGTGAGACATGTGACATATGAGGATGTTTGAGAGGAGTGAGACATGTGACATATGAGGATGTTTGAGAGGAGTGAGACATGTGACATATGAGGATGTTTGAGAGGAGGGAGACATGTGACATATGAGGATGTTTGAGAGGAGTGAGTCATGTGACATATGAGGATGTTTAAGAGGAGTGAGACATGTGACATATGAGGATGGTTGAGAGGAGTGAGACATGTGAAATATGCATAGCTGAGCAGCTCGAGTTGTCTGCCTGAACTAGCTCGCAGGCGTCGCTCCATTTCAGTCAACTCACGTTTAAATTGTTTTATTGTAGCTGCAAATACATGTTATAGGTTTGGCGCCCAGGCTCCGGTTTCATCACTCCCTGCAGAAAGGTTTACATGAAGGCATGGAGGAGTGATGAGCAAAACATACTGAACACCCCCAAAACTTAACCCATTGGAGCCTGGAGCTGCTGATGAGATCTACTATGTGTGGCCATTCCCCCCAGTGCCTGCTGTTAGAGGAATATACTATCTAGTGAAACTTCAATGTGTAGCCATTCCCCCCAGCGCCTGCTGTTAGAGGAATATACTATCTAGTGAACTACTATGTGTAGGCCTGGCACCAGCCGCCGTGTGGCCATTCCCCCAAGCACATTGGCTGTTAGAGGAATATACTAGAGAATGCAGATCTAAGCATGCTGAATTGATACAAACTGAACCCCAGCACACCATCTGATATGCAATACAGAGTTATGCAGCAAAGGTGATCCGGATAAGTCCCAACATTTAATCAGTTCTTCCATATCCCATTTCCAACAATTCCTGAAAATTTCATCCAAATCCGTTCAGAACTTTTCAAGTTATTTTGCACACAAACAAATAGACAGACAGATAAACACCGGCAAAGCATAACCTCCTTGGCGGAGGTAATTAAACATTAAATGCAGGAATTGTGAACTTTTGAGCAGACAGGATCTCTTCTTTGTGAAGCTTCACGTAGTGTTGATATGCGGACCAGCGACCCAAGGACTTATGTGTTGAAGTAGGCATATGAAGTGCTGCCGTCATGGCAGCGCCAATCCTCCAGGAGTGAGGGGAATAGAGTCCAGGTGGCAGGCCACAGCTTGAGCAGAGAACACGCAGCTTCGAAGAGAACCAGGATCTCGTCATAGGTTTGTGACCATTGATGATGAACAAGGGGATGATTGTTGAGTAGGGGGACGATGATGCAGATATTTCATCATGGAAGAGAAAGGACAAAGAAGTTTTAGTTTTAGCAATAATGATATGAGTACCTTGGCAAGATCTGTCAGTTTTGAGTGTTTCAAGAATAAGGAATACATGTGCTTCTCTATATTCAAATCAGAGAAGGTGAGATCATGCTGTGGATTAAAGGAGAGAGACCTGGTCGTAAATTAGCCACACCTAAGAAGACCATAGAAAGCCCTTAAGAGTACTGCTTTTAATCGAGAATGAATATAGGTGAAAAACATCCTGTCTCAATCTTGTCACCAACTTGTGCACCAGTGACATAGCGAGAGGCATTCTTTTATCGTTACTTGAAGGACGTGCCTTTTTAAGACCACTGAGGAGCAACTGCATGGAAGGACTCCGAGAAGGCTCTGGGATGTTGGGTCTTAGCATCGAATGTAAAACTGAATCTAGCGTGGCTTTGATACTTTGCATTTGGAGATTGCGGAATTCAAAAGAAATTACAATGAATGCACAAATGACTTAAATGTTTATAGCTGAAGGGCTAAGGAGAAGACTGGCACTAAAGGAGGAAAAGAAAACCAAGCTGAATCATAAGCTTTAATGATGCTTTTGCTGAACCCAGTCTCATGTAGTTAGAGGCAGAGGACAGGAGACATACTTACTCTAGAATCATCTGTTTAAAAGGAGGACATGGCAAGCTGGAGGACTGGCTTGGGGACATATAGTTTTGAACTCCTGATATTAAAAGCGAGAAAGAGCATCGCAATATGATTTGCATTTCTGGGAATGAGTTAGCTTTCAGGATGAAATTATTAAGCATGCATATCCAAGTTAAACATCGTAAGAGATTGTTGATAGCTGGTGATTTAGAGCGGCCTTTTTTGATAATTTCAACTGTAGCTGCATTGTCACAAAACACCATGATTTGCTTCTTTCCAGTTGCTACCCCACAGAGAGCAAGCACAACTATCGGGTAAAGCTCATAGAGGGATCCTCGAGGGTCTGTATTTCAGTTGGCCGTACATCTGCAAACCACTTGTTATTATAGAATCCCCCAAACCAACAGATGGAGCAGCATCAGTATAGAAAACTGAAGACTCTACAAAGTCATTGTAAAAGAAAGAAATGCTGTTCCATTCATTGCAGAGCAAAGACCAGAATTGCAGATCTGAACAGCCTTCATCTAAAACCACTGTGTCTTTAGATTTTTAATTGAATTAGCCAGTGTCAGCAAGCGAGAACGAATGAGCACCCATGAGGGATAATGCTGATAGCAAAGTTTAGGTGACCTAACAAAGACAAAAGATCCCGTTTAGAGAGAACAACAGAGGGAGACAAAGCTCTAAAAGCTTCTCTAATGCAGCTCAAGTTATCCTGAGGAAGCGAGGCTTGCATGAGCACGCTGAGAGTTATGCCGAGAAACTCAGAGCGCGAGGTTGGTTCCACCATTTTGTCTTCTGAAAGTGGCACACCCAACTCTTGAAAGAGGTTTTTGACTGTGGAATTGCAGTGGGCTGGTGGAATAGAGGGGAGGTCAACTACCAGAAAATCATCCAGAGATGCAAGCACAGGGGAATTTGCACGTGTTGTAGAGAATCCAGCATAGAGCCTCCGACAGGGTGTCAAAATGCAAGGCTACTATAACAACCAAAGGTCAACTTAACAGAGAAATAAAACTTTGAATGCCACTTAACACCGAAAGATGCCATGACAGCCCCAGCTGATTAAATCATTTGCATTTGCGTTGTCTATGGAAGCGTAGTATAAAGAGAATGGTTCAGGGGGAATTAAGCTGTTTATACTTGGGATTGAGGAGTCATGATGAGCTGAGAGAGCTATAATGAGACGTTTGAATGAATATTACCTTGTTGCGACCCTTATGGGGCTCACTCTGAAAAAATGGAGAAGAGGAAGACGGATTTTGAGAAAGGACCCACCACCCACCGAAGAAAGTGCAAAATCTGAAATAATGGCTAAATAGGTGTTAAACTCCTCTCTGCACTGCAGATGTACTTTGCAAATGGTGTCTCTAAAACACTGAAGGCCACGTTAAATTCTGCCGGAGTAGGGGACTTCGACAGTCTTGGATCACGATCCTTAAAACCACTGAAAAGTCCCCACAGTCCTCATATCTTTGTCTGCAGATTCAGAACCACAACAACAGAATCTTCACCAGATTAATGTCATGGCCTGTCGAAATAAGAGCAAGGTTTAATAATTAGTTTGAATAATTGTGCAACTGAGTCTATGCTGATCCTCATAACCTCCTAGAAGAATGAATAAAATACATAAATAAAATATAATTAAAATAGATAAATAAGTAATGACAAGAGCAGATAGATGACAGGCCCAGAGGCAGACTTATAATTCAATCATTTTGTCAGCTGTTAAAGATGATGGAAATAGGATTACCTGATAAAATTTTGGTTCCTTAGAGAATCAGGAATGGCAGCAGCAGGAGGCAGAAACTGAGAACCCATGGCAGGAACTGGGACTGCAGATCCCAGGGATCTTTGCGGCGTGACGTCGACCGGGAAGACAGCGATTGGTGGAGCTGGCGTAGCTAGGGACGCGGGTGAAGGACCCGGGTTGCTGCAGACGCATGCGCACGGTGGGAAGGCTGACGTGTCAGACGGAAGGCGCGGAATTTAAAAATTCGTAACTCTAATGGTTAAAAACAAAGTTTTGCAGGCGAAAGAAGATCGAAGCTCAGCTAATGGTACCAAAAAGAACAGGCTGATCCCAAATCGGAGGAGAGACATTTCTCTGGGAGAAATGAGGAAGTCCCGAGGAGCGGAGGGAGCTGCGGCGGGTAGGCACGGCCATGCAGTGAATGGGCCAGAGTGGGGGAATTCAGAGGAGTGGGATAGTGAGGACAGTATGGATGTAAGTCAGGAAAAAGATAGAGCTAAACGAGGGAATAATTCTAGTGAGGAAGGTATACCCAAATATCGAAGAGTGGTGACTAACGCTGAGAGAGGCAGAGGAGAAGTGAGGAATAAAGAGAATGAACTGAAGGTAATACTTCGATTTACTGAGAGTGGTCTGCAGAATATGAGCCCAATTAAATTAACAACAATAATGAAGAACCAGATTGGTGAAATTAAGATGGCCAAAGTTTTGAGAGATGGGAACTTGATGATCGTGTGTGGTAACATGGAACAGAGAGATCGAGCGTGCAGAATGAAGGAGGTAGGAAGACACAAAGTGACAAGTGTGAGTTGTGTGGAGAAAGGGAACAAATGGGTGAAGGGGGTGATCTGGGGAGTTCCAGTGGAGGTGTCAATGGATGAAATAAAAGCAAATCTGAGAGGAGGAATGCTGAGGGGAGCTCAAAGGCTTCAGACCTTTAGAGAAGGGAGGAAAAGGGACAGTGAAAGCATTATGCTGGAATTTGAGGAAGAAGTTCTTCCTAGGAAAGTGGTGCTTGGCTTCCTAACCTACCCAGCAAGAGAGTATGTCCCAAAACCCCTTAGGTGCTACAACTGCCAGACATTCGGTCATACTGCCCAGTCATGTAAAGACAAAAGAAGGTGTGTGAGATGTGGAGAGGATCATGAGTATGGTAAATGTGGAAGAGACAAAGAGCCAAAATGTTGTAACTGTGGAGGTAGTCACAGTGTAGCGTATGGAGGATGTGAGGTGATGAAAAGAGAGGTGGAGATTCAACAAACCAGAGTACTAAATAAGGTTTCATATGCCGAAGCAGTGAAGACAGTAAATCAAAGGAGAAGGGGGAAACCAGAAGAGTCCCAAATTAAACAACAAGGAAGAAAGCAAGACCAATCAAAAGATGGAAAAGTGTTGATTGATTTAAAGAAATTAGTCACGTTTATTGCAGGAGTCATTAATGCAACAATGGAAACTAAATCAAAAACAGAAAGAATACAAATAATAGTAAAAGCAGCTGCCAATCATCTGGATATTAAGGAGTTAACATGGGAGGAGGTGCGAAATGATCTTTGTTCCCAGGCCAGCCAAGAATCAGCATCGGTTGGTTAGACCTAGATGGTTCTGTTATTACAGTGGAATGCCAGAAGCTTGATAGCAAATGGGCAAGAGTTTAAAAAATTCATTGAAACTATACCAAATACCCCTGATATTATTTGTGTACAAGAAACATGGTTGAAGCCACATCTAAGCTACAGAATCAATAATTACACATCAGTTAGGTTTGATAGAGAGGAGGGGGCAGGAGGAGGTTGTGCTACATTTATTAAGGAGGACCGTTTAGTGTTGTTGGTAAGGGAAAGGAGGATGAATATACTGCAATAGAAATGTGGACAAAATTAGGTCAGTTTACCATCATAAATTACTATAATCCATGCAAAAAATAGAAATCAATAAGTTAAAGGGTATTCAAGAGCAAACTAAGGGTCACATTATTTGGTGTGGGGATTTTAATTCACATAGCACCTTGTGGGGGGGAGAAAAGACAGACTCAAATGGGGAGGTATTAGAACAGCTACTAGAGGAAAATAATTTGGTGTGTTTAAATGATGGAAGGGGAACAAGGATAGATGTAAATACAGGTAAAAGATCAGCACTAGATTTGACACTGGTTTCACGAGGTGTGGCAGGGATTTGTGATTGGGAGTTATGGGAAGAATCAACAGTTGGAAGCGACCACTTTCCAATTCTATGTTCACTTCATGTGGATAAAGAAAATAAAGAAGAGGACAGAGAAGCAAGATGGGTATTCAGTAAAGCAAAATGGGATCAGTTTGAGTACATATGTGATCAGGAAGGCAGGAAATTAGAGCCACGATATTGAAGATGTTGACCAAAAATATAGAGAGGTTATATTAAAAGCAGCGATGATGTCAATTCCAAGAAACAAAGGAAAAATGGAAAGGGCAGCAGTACCATGGTGGACAGAGGAGTGCAATAAAGCCATTAAGGAAAGAAACAAAGCATTTAAAAATCTTAAAAGAACCCATAATATGGAAAAGCTAATTGAATATAACAAAGCTCAGGCACAAGCAAGGAAAGTAATTAGACATGCAAAGAGGGAAAGCTGGAGAAATTTTTGTGATAAAATAGGCCGTACGACTCCCATTAGCAGTGTTTGGGGAATGATTAAAAAGATGAGGGGTATTAGGAAAGAATGGCAATATCCAGTATTGAAGAAACAGCAGTGACAAACGAGGACAAAGCAGAACTATTGGTGAAAACATTTACTAAAATCCATAGCACTACTAATCTAACAGAAGATGGGAAAAGGGGGAGAGGCGAAACTAAAAAAGCATATCCTGGAATTTTAAGAAGAAGTGAATGCAGAGGTAGTGTGATGGATGCGCCTTTCACAATACAAGAAATGGAAAGAGCAATAGCAAGAACAGGATTAACAGCTCCGGGGAAAGATCAGATCTGTTATGAAATGTTAAAACACTTAGGAATTCAGATGGAAAATAAACTATTAGATATGTATAATAAAATATGGGAAGAAGGTAGATTGCCAGTAAGTTGGAAAGAAGCAGTGATTGTCCCTATAGTTAAACCAGGGAAAGACCCTTCCAACCCAAATAATTATAGACCAATTGCCCTTACGTCACATATTTGCAAAGTCATGGAAAGGATGATTACAAATAGACTGACATTTTATATTGAAAGCAAAGGTCTAGTCTCTCCTTGCCAGAGTGGATTCAGAAAAGGGAGGGGGACTATGGATCCAGTAATCTGTCTAGAAACAGAGATTAGAAAAGCGCAAGTAAATAAGGAATCTGTTATGGCTGTATTTTTCGATGTAGAAAAAGCATACGATATGGTATGGAAAGAAGGATTAATGATCAAGTTAAGAAACATAGGAATTGAAGGAAGAACCTTTAATTGGATCAAAGACTTCTTATTTAATAGAAACATTCAAGTTAAAGTTGGATCAAGGCTCTCTACTAAGTATCAGGTGGATAATGGAGTGCCCCAGGGTAGTGTAATTAGCCCAATATTATTCTCTATAATGATTAATGACGTTTTTGATGATGTAAGTAATGATATAGGGAGATCATTATTTGCTGATGATGGGGCATTATGGAAAAGGGGGAAAAATATTAAAATTATCCAAGGAAGGATTCAAGCAGTAGTTGGAAAGGTGGAGAAATGGTCATATGCATGGGGCTTTAAGTTTTCCGTGGAAAAAACAAATATTTTGATTTTCACCAGAAAAAAATTAAAAGAAACTGTTGATGTAAAGTTGTATGGTAAGAAGCTAGAGCAGGTGAATACCTTTCGATTTCTTGGTATTTTATTTGATTCAAAGCTAACCTGGAATGAACATATTAATAAAGTAGAAAAAAGGTGTAAAATGGTATTAAATGTTATGAGGTGTCTGGCAGGATCTAAATGGGGAGCGAGCCGATGTGCTCTGAAAAACATTTATATTTCCCTAATAAGATCAGTGATTGATTATGGATGTATTGTGTATGGTTCAGCATCTAAAACATTGTTAAAAAAGTTAGAGGTGATTCAAAACCAGGCACTGAGATTATGCTGTGGGGCAATTAAGACTTCTCCAGTAACTGCAGTTCAAGTGGAAATGGGGGAACCACCACTGAAGTTAAGATTCAAACAAATTATGTTAAATTACTATTCTCATTTAAAGGGTCACAGGGAAGATCACCCCGCTGTAGTAGCACTTAGACCATGCTGGGAAAGTGGAAGAGCAAAGAAAGAGTGCTACGCTTGGACTGTGAGCAATCTGGCAGTGGAAATGGGATTTTATTGGAAAAAATTTAGTCCCACAGTTCCTTTCCCAGTAACACCCACATGGCTTTTACCTTCTGTCATTATAGACTTGGTTTTGCATGAAGAGATGAAAAGAAGGAAAGGAAAAGGAAATTGGACAGAGATAGTGGAAAAAAGATTACAAACTTCACATGAATCATTGATTGCAGTATATACAGATGGATCAAAGGAACCAAAAAATGGAAGTACCGGATTTGCTTTTGTAATACCGCATCTAAATATAAATGTCAAGAAACAAACATCTGATCATTTATCAGTATACACAGTTGAGATGCTAGCTATTGCAATGGCGCTACAGTGGGGAGAGCATAATGGAATTAAAAAGATCATTGTATGTTCAGACTCATTATCAGCTCTAGAATCACTTCAGTCCATGTCATCTCATTGCAGACCAGATATTCTTTATGAAATTCTTGAATCATTATACAAACTACACCATCAAGGGACAGCAGTCAGATTCATGTGGGTACCAGCACATAGAGGTATTGAGGGGAATGAAATTGCAGATTTTCTTGCAAAACAAGCACTGAAACACAATAGAGTTATGGAAATAGCACTTAGTAAATCAGAAGCAAAGGCTGTGGAGTCGAGGAAGAAACAGTGGAACATGCTATATGTAGGTGTCAAAAATATAATAATCAAAGAGATATTCTTTTGAGGAAACTACAGAAAAGTGGAGTGAGAGTATTGAACATTAAGAATTTATTTAGTCTTGGAAAAGGAGAATATAGAGCAGTTTTTGAATTTTTAAAACAAACAGAATTAATAATAAGAATTTAGGCTAAGCATTTATTTCCTAATGGGAATAGGGACCTCTGGTTCACACTCCTGCATGGTAGGTGGCGGTAATGCACCTCTAACGATGGATGCCACCCGCCGTAAATCCAAGAAGAAGAAGACCCGGGTTGCTGACATGGCAAACGGAGGATTACGCGTTGCTTTCCAAGGCGTTCAGCCTGGCGTGCATCGTGTCCAGCGCCGATTTCACTTCGAGAAGTGAAGACAGGATGGACTTGTCTGTGGAGATGCCAGAATCTGGCTGCTTCGGCTTCTTGGAGGGAGCGCCGAGCTCCAGTTTGGGAGAAGCAGGAAGAATGGCAGCGCGCTTTTTAGCTGGCGCTTTACCTTTCCCCCTGGAGGACCACTGGACTCTGTGCCTCTGGCACCTGACTCCAGGGCATCGGTGGAGTTCTGCTGGATCATCAGATAATCGAAAAGCTCTTCATGGCTGAGGCCGCCCAGCGTGGTGATGTTACGGGCGTACAGCTCTTCCACGATGTGGTACACAGGCCATCCAGCAAGTCGTTTGTGAGTGATGCGAGAGCTCTGGCGAGGACGAAGCAGGTCCGATCCATTCCTGGAGCGGACTGAGTCTGGATTTCGGGAATAAACCCAGCATCCTCTCCTAACAGCTGGGACTCACTCTCTGAATCCGAGACAACGAGAGACATAGCGACCACCAGAGCCAAAGGTAAGATGACAATCGCATGTGAAAGCAGGTGAAAGAACTAGCAGCAAGTCAGTGTAGGGCAGCAGAGTCGTTGCAGGGCAGAGGGAGAGATGGGAAAACTCCCAGTTTAAATATACCGCCAAATAGAGAGGTGAAGAGTGTGATTGGAGGATGGGTGAGAGGAGTGAGACATGTTACATATGAGGATGTTTAAGAGGAGTGAGACGTGACATATGAGGATGTTTGAGAGGAGTGAGACATGTGACATGAGGATGGTTGAGAGGAGTGAGACATGTGACATATGCATAGCTGAGCAGCTCGAGTTGTCTGCCTGAACTAGCTCGCAGGCATCGCTCCATTAGTGAGAGATCAGTGGATTTACTGAGATCAATGAAGGAAACAGAACTGATATCAGAAAAATGTTCATACTGGACGTCAAACACAAAGGTCTGCACACCAGAAGCTGCTCCAAAGTCCATTTAATGAAGATAATCACCACAGAGGAGACGTTTATGGTCCTTGACCTTCATCACACACCTTGATGGTTTGTCATCATGAAGACTCGACTGTTTGACTGAGACACTGAATCAATCCAACATCTGAGTCTCCTCCCTCTGACTGCAGAGATGTTTGATGACAGAGAACTGATTGAGCTGAGAACATCAGAGCAAACTAAACTGATTCATACTGATCCTTCAGTCTCACCATCTCACCTCTGCACACATGGACAAACTCACTCTGATATTCATCTTCTCAGCTCTCACAGGTATGTGAATGAAATGTTTTCATCATCAAAAATTATTGAACAGATCAGTAACATTATCATGTATTGACTTCTCTGTCTTACAAGAATCCAAGAACGGACTTGATGACAAAGTTCTGTCACAGGAACATCAGAAATTCTTCATCTAAAATGAAATCTCCTTGTTGTTTCTCATGTTGTAGGGATCATCTGTGCTCACTCCAGTCAAAGATGAAGTGATCAGTCCAGAAGACAGCTCCATAACTCTGTCCTACAGATAAGACAAGAGCATTGCTAGTGGTGATGAATTCTTCTGGTATCAACAACATCCAGGGAAACCTCCAGAGTTTCTCATCTACATCTCTGGGTCCAATTACACAAGGGCAGCAGACTTTCTGGGATCAGACTCAAAGTTTTCCACCAAGTTGTTTGGAGAGAATCGTCTGGACCTGCAGATCTCCTCTGCTGCTCTGTCTGACTCTGCTGTGTACTACTGTGCTGTGAGGCCCACAGTGACAGGAAACACCAAAACTCTGAACAAAAACCTCTGGACTGAAGATACTCTGGAACATCCACTAGAGGGAGTCATGCTCTGCTAACCAATGGTATTTTGGGATTCAGGCTTGATCTTCATCATTTGACAAAACAAAGCAACTCCATCTGAGTCTCCTCCCTCTGACTGCAGAGATGTTTGATGACAGAGAACTGATTGAGCTGAGAACATCAGAGCAAACTAAACTGATTCATACTGATCCTTCAGTCTCACCATCTCACCTCTGCACACATGGACAAACTCACTCTGATATTCATCTTCTCAGCTCTCACAGGTATGTGAATGATGCTCAGTGTTGGATGATGTTGGATGACAAACTTGCATTTCACTTCCTTCTGATAAATAATATCAAACCTGCAGATAAGAGCAGGAATCTCTGTCCTGATCAGGGTTTTTGTTCTGAAGATCATCAATCAAAACAATCAGAACAAAGTCATGTCTTCTCTTGAACCTTGTTTGTCTCATCACTTCTTTTTCTCGTCCACTTCAGGACAAACAGCTGCAGACAAAATCTCTCCTGTGGACAAAGAAGTCAGAGGAACAGAAGGACAATCTGTCACACTCAGATGTACTTATGAGACAACAGAGCAGGACATTTACCTTCACTGGTACAGACATCACTCTGACCTTCAGGCACCTCAGTTTATACTCTTGAAAGGAGCTCGAGGAAACACAGGCTCATACATCCCAGATCAACGATATGGATCCCAGACCTCCAGCAGCTCCACTCAGCTGACCATCACAAAGCTAACCCTGGCAGACACAGCTCTCTACTACTGTGCTTTAGACACACAGTGATACAAAGTGTAGAAGAGGCTGTACAAAAACCTGAACACAGATATCTGACTACTCTTCAAAGAGGAGGGAAGTGGGATTCAAACCACAGCTTCATGTCAGATGGATTCTGATGATTCCTGTTTTATCAGACTCTCTGTGGTCACAGCTGCTCATCAAACTCTGTTGATCACTGTTGAATAGAAACTGTCAGTCGTCTGAATAAGACAGTGCTGTGAATGACAGGTGTCTGTGTGATCAGGCTCCTCCTCTAATCCTCCATCTTAGTGTTGATGTGGACCAAACAGAGAGACCACAGCCTTCTTCATCCTTGCTGGAGCTCAGAGTTATTCACACTGCAGATATGAAGCCACATCAAAACTGTCTCAAGGCTGATCATCAAAAATAAGAATAGATGAAAACTTCCACAAGCTGACGTCTCCTCAAGTTCAAGCTCCATTCCAAGTATTATCAAGTATAATAACCATGTTATCAGTTCATTGGCCTTCTGTAAAAAGGATGGTTAACTGTAGGAAGTTCATCCATCTGTTGTGTTCCTGAGCATGTTCAGACTGTGTCAGAGCATTTCCCTCTCTCCCTGCAGGCTCTGGGTTTTCCTGATGACCTCCCTGATGTTCACTGTCCTCGCTGTGATTCACCTAACAAGTTCAAGTACATGTTCAGAGCCTTATACAGCCTCAGAAACATGCAAACAGCCAGTTACAGATGTTTAGACCACAGCTTTTGGTGATGTTATTCAGAAACAATTAATCAATGTACATTGCTATGCTGACGATTCTCAACTGTACCTGTCTACTAAGCCTGATGAAACAAATGACTTGTGGAAACTAGAAGCCTGTCTAAAAGGCCATTAGGACCTGGATGGACAGGAATTTTCTTCTTAACTCAGACAGACAGAGGTCATTGTGCTGGGCCCCCGACACTTAGAGGAACCTTTTCTAATGATATAACTGCCCTCGATGGCATCAGCTGGTCATTTAACACCACTGTTAGAAATCTTGGGTTAGTGGTTGGTCAGGATTTGTCCTTCAACTCTCACAAAAAACAAATTTCAAGAACAGCCTTTATTCATCTTCATAGCATGTCTAAAATCAGTCCTATCCTGTCTCAGAGCGATGCTGAAAAGCTAGTCCATGCTTTTGTTACCTCTAGACTGGACTATTGTAATTCTCTTCTTTCAGGCTGTCCCAGTAAGTCTCTTAAGACGCTTCAGCTGGTTCAAAATGCTGCAGCATGTGTACTGACTAGAACTAGGAGAAGAGACCACATTACTCCAGTATTAGCCTCTCTGCATTGGCTTCAATCAAATCTAGAATAGAATTCAAGATTCTTCTTCTCACCTATAAAGCTCTCAGTGGACAGGCACCAGTTTATCTCAAAGAGCTTGTAGTGCCGTACAACCCCTCTAGAACATTAGGCTCCCAAAATGCTGGCCTGCTCGTGGTCCCATCAGTCTCTAGAAGTAGTCTGGGAGGTAGAGCCTTCAGTTATCAGGCTCCTCTTCTCTGGAACCATTTACCGACCACGGTTCAGGAGGAGACACCCTCTCTACCTTTAAGGTTAGACTTAAAACATTCCTCTGTGATAAAGCTTTCAGTTAGGGACCAGCTCAGGCCTGGACCAGCTCACAGCTCATAGTTAAACTGCAGTAGGCTTAGACTGCAGAGAGATTTGACACTCTGAGCTCCTCCCTCTCTGTCTCTCTAACACTCTCTGTCCGACCTCTAAACTATTTATATCCTGCACCACTGCTGTTTCTGCTCTGTTATAACTCTACCTCAATATTCATCCCACCCATGCAACAAAATAATTCTGGGAATATAGATTCTTTGAAATATATTTATTTTCTGAATACTCAACCATCCTGTGCAGTAAATTACATTTCTACATTTTATTTTCTCTGTCCTCTCGTTCAATACAACACAGTTCTCTCTATATATGTTGTGGTTTTTATGCTATATCTTATATTATTAATATCTATCATTTTTTACTATTTTATATTGTATATAGGCTTGAATTTTGTTGTGCTTATTTTTGTCTAATTATCTGATAGCACTGAAGAAAGAGAAGCTCTGAAATCTCGTGTTATCCTGCATCTTCTCTGTGACTCCTTGTGTTTTCTGCTCTGCTCGTGTTCTCCAGAGTCTGTTGTAAGTTTACTTTGTGTTTTCAGTTTTGTGGATTTTTTGTAAAGGACTAATTCCTGTTTCTTGAGTCTATTTTAGTTTAAATAAATCTTTTAATGTTACCATCTGTGTTTGGGTCCTATTCCGTGTTTTTCTCAGTTCAGTTTTTACATACGTGACAGGTTGACCCTGTGTGCTGCCTGTTGGTGACCCCACTGTCCCCTCAACAACTTCCCCATCCAGCAGGACAAACTCTGCTGAGAGGAGCAAGTGTAAACAGCTATGTCAGAAATTTACCCACACAGACTACTCTGCAGTTATCCTGATAAAATCAAGGCTGCATGTGTGAAATGAGCCTGACAGACAATCAGCTGAGAGCTTTATCAACAACTGTGATCCTCCACTAGAGGGCCACATCATCAAGAAGGAACTGAGCTACCTCAGCACTGACATCAATCTTTCAGTAGAAGATAACTGCTGCTGTGAGGAGAACTTTCCTCACACTGAATGTTGAACATCAGCTAGTTCCTCCTGTTGATCTAAACCTTGTTGTAGAGATGGACCATTGGCTGTGGATCATTCTGACTGCTCTGCTCTTCTATGGTAAGAGACAACAAACAACAAAACATCATTATTGTAAACATGTTATACAGTCTGATCTTTAGATTAAAACAAAATCAACATAAAAGCATGAACAGATATGAATGTGACACAGAAACACAGTTTATCATGTCAGACATTAAAAATATTCTTGATGGGTGAAGATTGGATGATCAAAAAGTCCATTTTGGACCTTGTTCACAGATTTGAGAGAGAAAATCTAAATGATCTCTGTAACCACTGAATATTGATGGAAAAACCTTGAAGCATGAATCTAAGTGTATTTCTCCTTCAGGTGTCAGCTGTGAAGATCTCACTCCAGAGAAGAATGAAGAGTTCAGTTTAGAAGACAGCTCTGTTACTCTGTCCTACAGATACTCCAAACAAGCTGTTGGCAACGATTATTTCTTCTGGTATCGACAATATCCAGGAGAACCTCTAGAGTTTCTTCTCTCTCATACAATATTGGCAGCAATAACAGATACAGGACCACGTTGGTCCTTCAGAGTGAGTGAAGATAAAACAGTCATGGACCTGCAGATCTCCTCTGCTGCTCTGTCTGACTCTGCTGTGTACTACTGTGCTGTGAAGCCCACAGTGACAGGAAACACCAAAACTCTGAACAAAAACCTCTGGAGAGGAGACCACAATGCACCACAACATCCACCAGGGGGAGTCAGTCACTGACAAACTTTGATCAGTCAGAAGTTTTAACTTCTTCAGAGACTGTCATGGATCTTTGGGGCTGCAGTCACCAGTAAAGCCCATTAGCACTTCTGCTGTCTATGGGAGGAAGACAGAGTTTCTTCAGAGAACCCACACATGCACAGGAGAATATGCTGACCAAACAGGAGACCTTCATACAGTGAGGCACTGATACCTGCACCACTGAGCTGCCTGCTTCAGATTAAATCAACAGAAAACCAGAGCCACAGCAGGACAGCTTTAGCCTTTCAGAGATCAACACTGTCAGTGATCAAAAGCACAGAGGGGAGTCCTCGGACCTCAAACCTCCTGAGGGTCATCAGTTCAATGACAAGTCAAAATGGACATTTGTTCAAATGAATGACAGAAGTACAAAGTGAGGTATGATCATGAAGGGATGGGAACTGCAAAGGTTTGATTTTTATTAATCCCACTAACAAGTCTGCCTTCAGGTCCAGGTCTTTACTGATTCCTGTGGACCTTCTGTCTGGGCTGAACAAGGCCTCCACAGGTTTTTACCACCAACAATGATTTTTAATGTTGTGCTGCAGGGACCAATGCTCCTGAGAGCTGTTGGTGTTTTCACTCTGGCCTGATATCACACAGACTCTGGAGAGAGTGCAGTCACTGTGTGAGAGACTAAACCACTGATTAGACCACCTCTGTCTCATTTCTGCCACCATCACCTCTTTGACCTCTTTGCTGTTGTTGCTGCTGGATGTCTCTGATGGGACCGCGTAGTCGAAGACTCAAAAGGCATGCAGGACAAAGTGGAAAGAATTGATGAGGGACCTGTTCATCATCTGAATAAATTATATCAAATCCTAATGCTCATTATCGATTCTCAGTCTGAACTGATTTTTATTCCCGCCCCTGATCATGAGGCCCAATTATTTTTTAATGTCCCTTTAAAAATCATACTTATTCATCCTTGAGTCAAAGTTGACATTTGAGTAAAAAAATAATTGCAAGGCGTTTTTGAGATATGGCGTTCAAAAACAGTAAGTGACCATGATGACAGAAAACCTTTGACCTCCACACTCAGATGTCACGATGGGACAACAACAAATTATGTTGCTCTGCATTGGTACAAACATCACTCTGAACTTCAGGCACCTCAGTTTATACTCTGGAAAGGAGCACGAGATAGGAATGGACGTGAATACATCCCAGACCAACGATATGGATCCCAGACCTCCAGCAGCTCCACTGAGCTGACCATCACAAAGCTAACCCTGGCAGACACAGCTCTCTACTACTGTGCTTTAGACACACAGTGATACAAAGTGTAGAAGAGGCTGTACAAAAACCTGAACACAGATATCTGACTACTCTTCAAAGAGGAGGGAAGTGGGATTCAAACCACAGCTTCATGTCAGATGGATTCTGATGGTTCCTGTTTTATCAGACTCTCTTTGGTCACAGCTGCTCATCAAACTCTGAGGGAGGATTCACATCAGCATTCAGACAAAATATGGAGTTACACCTGACTTAGACTACTTTTCTCCAAAAGGCTTTCAGGAGCTAAATTCCAGTGTCTCCTCCTCCAAACCATAGACCTGTCCTGTAGACCCAGTCCTAACTTAGCTGTCCAAGGAGGTCTCTTCCTTGGTTTGTTCATCCTTGTTGGAGACAATTAATAAACAGTTGTGCTCATAGGTTTACATACCCTGGTAGGAATTTTTGGCCATTTTCAGAGAGTACGAATGATAACACAAAACCTTTTCTGTCACTGATGGTTATTGGTTGGATGAAGACATTGATCATCAAACAACTGTTTTAATTTTATTTTTTTAAATCATAATGACAACAGAAACTACCCAAATGACCCTGATCAAAAGTCTACATACCCAACTTCTTAATACATCAGTGACAGCCTGAAGTCTTTTGTGGTCGTTGTTGATGAGCCTCTTTGTTTTCTCAGAGGGTAAAGCTGTCCATTCTTCTTGGCTTAAAGACTTCAGTTCCTGTAAATTACTTGGGCTGTCTTGCATCAACTGCACCTTTGAGATCTCCCCAGAGTGGCTCAATGATATTCAGGTCAGGAGACTGAGATGGCCGCTCCAGAACCTTCTCTTTATTCTGCTGTAGCTAATGACCGGTCCACTTGGCCTTGAGTTTTGGATCATTGTCATGTTGGAACATCCAAGTCCATCCTATAACCAGCATCATGCCCAGCTTCTCGACACCTTAGAAAACCTTACTTAATGATAGAACTGCCCTGGATGGCATCAGGTGATCATCCAGCACCAGTGTTAGAAATCTTGGGGTACTATCTGCAAAGGACTTGTCCTTCAACTCCCATATAGAACACATTTCAAGAACAGCTGTTTTCCATCTCATAACATCACTAAAATCAGGCCTATTTATCTCAGAGAGATGCTGTAAAGCTAGTCCATGCTGTTGTTACCTCTTGAAAGAGAGATGTTAAAAATACCCACTCTAAGATGCCTTGCCCAAGTGGCTCAGAGGCTTTGTTTTGGCCCCTGAATGTCAGCCCCAGAGTGGTCCAGCTCTTCAGCTCCAGAGTTTTATGTCTTAGGACCAGCAGACACCCGACCCTCCATCAGCTCTGCAAACTCCTGGATCTTTGGGCTTCATGTCTCAGGAACAGCAGAGTCCTGAATTTCAGTCCAGTGCTCTCCAACTGTGGACTGATGGACCCCTGACTGTTCGTCCTGGGCCCTGCAAACTCCTGGAACTCCTGGGCTTTGGTCTGAGGACCAGCAGATACCAGACCATCCATTCAGGGCCCTGAAGATTTGTGGACCCCAGTGCTGCATGTTCGGGGACCAGCAGACTCCTGGATCTCCTTCTGTGGTCCTGCAGACTTGTGCCCCAGATCCTGGATGGTCTCTGGACCATCCAGTCAACTCCTGCCTGGACGGACACCCAACCGCCCTCCTGGACTCTCTCTGATGTCAGGATGGCGTCTGGCTGTCGTCCTGAACTCTGGTCCCTCCTTCCAGTTCCTCCATCACATGCTTAGATTTCTTTTCTCAGTTTTTGGGACATCTGGGATCAGTCCCTGAAGAGCGGGGTTATGTCATTTTAAGGTTGAGTTTTGTTTTTTGTTTCTTGTGCTTCTCATGTTTTTTGACATTCCTGTTTAAAGTTGAAATAACTCATCTGTGTCTCTCCTTTCAAGTTGTGTTTCCTGCCCCCCCATATAATATTTGATTGTGATTCCCTTCACCTGTTTGTCTCACCTGTGCCTTGCCTCTCACACCTGTATCTGATTACTCCTGTGTATAAAATCTCTGTGTCAGTTCGTCCCTGTCTCGACCCTGATTATGTCTCTTATATTCTGTGTGATTGAGGATGTTCTCTGTGACTCCTTGTGTTTTCTGCTTTGCTATTTCCTCGTGGTCTCCAGTGTCTGTTTTAAGTTTACTTTGCGATTTTAGTTTTGTGGATTGTTCGTAAAGGATTAGTTTTTGGAGTCTTTTTTAGTTTAAATAAATCATTTTTTGTTACTACCTGTGTTTGGGTCCTGTTCTGGGTTTGCCTTATGCCCCTTTTCCACTGGCCAAAAATCCTGTTTAAACCCGATAACAATCAGCTCCTGTTGGCAGCAGGAAAGGGTCTAATGGGCATTTGGACCAGGGCGAACTGACCCTGCAAGCTCGTCTCGCGTCCGATCGGCTCCAGTGGGAACATCACACCCAGGTGAACCCCCTAATTTACGGGATGACGTCGGCGTAACGTGCCGACGGCATTATGTCGTGCCTGTCTCCTCCGTCTGTAACTTCTGCGACTCTTTGCCACCTCAATAAATTCCATCCACCTTCGTATCATCAGCGCTCCAATGTCGTTCAGTCTGCGTTGAGTTTGTACATTTTTAAAGAGGTGCAAAAGAAGAAAGTACTGAAAACAGATGACCACCGTGTCCAAGGCTTCCAACTAAGACGGAGTTGTCCATTGTTTACATGGTCATGTTTCGGCATGCTGATGATGTCATCAACTTGATGACATCAGCTGGACGCACCAGAGGAAAAACAAACAGCCACGCAGCTCGTCTGCTGCCGATTAGACCCGGGGCTGCTGGTGGTGGGAAAGGAGTCACTTACCGATTGTTAGCAGGTTAACCCGCATTGAAAAAATGCGTTTACTAGTTTTAGTGAGAACGCGGTATGAGTTCAGTTTTGGCATACATGGCAGGTTGACCCTTAGTGCTTCCTGTCAGTGACCCCACTGCCCCCTCAACAACTTCCCCATCCAGCAGGACAAACTCTGCTGAGAGGAGCAAGTGTAAACAGCTATGTCAGTAATTTAGCCGGGCAGGCTACCCTGCAGCTATTCTATCCTAAAATCAAGGCTGTATGTGTGAAATTGGCTTAAGAGACAATCAGCTGAGAGCCTTTATCAACAACTCTGATCCTCCACTAGAGGGCCACATCATCAAGAAGGAACTGAGCTACCTCAGCACTGACATCAATCTTTCAGTAGAAGATAACTGCTGCTGTGAGGAGAACTTTCCTCACACTGAATGTTGAACATCAGCTAGTTCCTCCTGTTGATCTAAACCTTGTTGTAGAGATGGACCATTGGCTGTGGATCATTCTGACTGCTCTGCTCTTCTATGGTAAGAAAGAATAACAAAACCTCATTATGTTGATCATGGATTAGAGTCTGATCTTTAGGTGACCTAACTTAATGGACTGTTTCTGTGGTCTGATCATCATCTTTTACCCTTCATGTTTTCCTCTTTTCCAGAGTGTGAAGGACAAGACAGAGTGATCCAGCCACCAGGAGAGATCATTGCATCTGAAGGAGAAACAGTCACACTTGGATGCACATTTGTGACCACTGCAGCTCCGAACTTGTTCTGGTACAGACAGGAGCTTCATGATTGTCCAAAGTACATGCTGAAGTGTTATTCAGATCAACTAGAAAATAGTGATCAGTTTAAGAAGGACAGATTTACTGCTGCAATTGAAGGAAAATCGGTTCCTCTGAAGATCCAGAAGCTTCATCTGTCTGACTCTGCTGTGTACTACTGTGCTCTGAGGCCCACAGTGACAGGAAACACCAAAACTCTGAACAAAAACCTCTGGACTGAAGATACTCTGGAACATCCACTAGAGGGAGTCATGCTCTGCTAACCAATGGTATTTTGGGATTCAGGCTTGATCTTCATCATTTGACAAAACAAAGCAACTCCATCTGAGTCTCCTCCCTCTGACTGCAGAGATGTTTGATGACAGAGAACTGATTGAGCTGAGAACATCAGAGCAAACTAAACTGATTCATACTGATCCTTCAGTCTCACCATCTCACCTCTGCACACATGGACAAACTCACTCTGATATTCATCTTCTCAGCTCTCACAGGTATGTGAATGATGCTCAGTGTTGGATGATGTTTGATGACAAACTTTCATTTCAGATCCTGAACTGAACTCTGTTCCTCCATCATCAATCCAACACTCACATGATTCTTTAACAGCTCACTGATGCTGTTGTTTCTGTTTTACAGAATGTACGGCACAGAAAGACAACGTGCTGCAACCAGAAGGAGATGTGACTGCCACTGAAGGAGAGGCAGGAACTCTTGGCTGTCTGTACAACAGCACTGCAGCAAATGATTATCTCTACTGGTACAAACAGGACGGAGACAACAGCCCTGAGTTCATCCTCAGCAGATCAAAATATGGAGGAGGAAAAACAACGAAGAAGTTTGAGGACAGATTTTCATCCACACTGGATTCAGCTCAAAGATCAGTTCCTCTGCAGATCCAGAAGCTTCATCTGTCTGACTCTGCTGTGTACTACTGTGCTCTGCAGCCCACAGTGACAGGAAACACCAAAACTCTGAACAAAAACCTCTGGAGGTAGGACTCCACAATACTCCACAACATCCACCAGGGGAGTCCCATCCCCTATAAATCCAGATGTACATGTCAATGAAGTCTTGATGATCTCACCTAAAACAGCTCTGATGAACAACTCCAACATAACACTGCAGAGGAGCCTCATGATGAAGAATTATGTAAAATAACCCTTCAACATTTTCTCTGTTTTCGTGTCTCACCTCACTCCAAAGTACATGACAAACAGGAGGATACCATTCTTTTGACTGTGCGTACAGTAACAAGTATTTTTTGTTTTTATTCACGATGATGGGGAAGCACTGCTCCCCTGACATTGAGTACATGCCTGTAAGATGCCGGCCTTATTTTCTCCTGAGAGAGCTAACTGTTGTGATCGTCATCGCTGTTTACATCCTACCGGATGCTAACACTAGCACGGCGCTCATCAATGAACAGCAGGGGGCACACCCGGATGGCGTTCATATCATCACTGGGGACTTTAATAAGGCCAATTTAAAGACTGTACTCCTGAAATTCCACCAGCATGTCAAGTGCCCAATGAGAGGAGAAAACACTCTGGATCATGTGTACTCCAACATTAAGCACGGCTACAGAGCTACACCCCTCCCCCACCTCGGACAGTCAGACCATCTCTCCCTGCTGCTCACCCCTGCATACACCCCCCTCAGACGCAGATCCAGGCCCACCACAAAGACTGTAACAACCTGGCCTGAGAGTGCACTCAGTGAACCACAGGACTGCCTCCAACACACAGACTGGGACCTATTTGAGCATCAGGACCTGGAAACATTCACAGGGACTGTACTGGACTACATCAAGGTCTGTATGGGAACTGTGTCTGTGGACAAAGTCATCCGGGTTTTTCCAAACCAGAAACCCTGGATGACCAGCCAGGTCCGCTCACTCCTCAAAGCCTGTGACTCTGCCTTCAGGTCAGGTGACAGAGCTCTGTACAGTGCGGCTCGAGCTGACCTGAAAAGAGGGATAAAAACAGCCAAAGTGGACTAAAGAGGAGGATAGAGTCCCACCTCTCCAGCATGAGACCACGGGAGGTGTGGCAGGGCTACAGAGCATCACTAACTTCAGAGGATGTGATGTGACGTCAGGAGACCTGAGCGTGTCGCTGGCAGAGGAGCTCAACAGCTTCTTTGCCCGTTCTGAAGCATCACCGCAGCGACACCCACCTGCTCCAGCCCTGCCCCCACCCCCACCAGGCCCCAGCACCCCCCCACTCACTGTAGGGGAGCACGAGGTGAGGCGTGTGCTCCTGGCAGTGAACCCCAGGAAGGCCCCGGGCCCTGACAGAGTACCTGGTAAGGTGCTCTGAGCATGTGCTCACCAGCTGTCCGGTGTCTTCTGCAGGATCTTCAGTCTCTCCCTGACCCAACAGTCACCCCCACCTGCCTGAAGTCCACCACAATCATCCCCATACCAAAAACATCACCCACATCCAGCCTCAGTGACTATCGCCCTGTTGCCCTCACACCTGTGATTATGAAGTGCTTTGAGAGACTTCAGCACATCAAGGACTGCCACCCCCCCACACTCGACCCCCATCAGTTCGCATACCGGGCGAGCAGATCCACAGAGGACACCATCGCCAGAGCTCTGCACGCTGTGCTGAGCCACCTGGAACACCAGCAGAGCTCTGCCAGGATGCTCTTTGTGGACTACAGCTCGGCCTTCAACACCATCATCCCAGACATCCAGACCACCATACTGGACACCCTGGGCCTCCCCCCCTCACATGTACCTGGATTAAGGACTTCCTCACCAGCAGACCCCAGACTGTGAGACTTGGCCCCCACCTCTCCTCCACCTGCACTCTGAGCACCAGATCACCACAGGGCTGTGTGCTGAGCCCCCTCCTGTACTGCCTCTACACCTACGACTGCAGCCCGGCCCACAGGAACACCAGGAAAACAAAGGAGATCATCATGGACTTCAGGAGGAACAGAACTGACCCGCCCCCCTTCAACATATATGGCCAGTGTGTGGAGAGGGTCCACACATTCAGGTTCCTGGGAGTCCAGATCTCCGATTACCTCTCCTGGACAGCCAACATCACAGCTGTCATAAAGAGGCCCAGCAGCGTCTACACTTCCTCAGGAAGAACAACCTGGACAGGGAGCTGCTGCTGGTCTTCTACCGCTCGTCCATCCAGAGCCTGCTGACCTACTGTGTCTCCACCTGGACAGGTGCTGCACTGAGGTGGACAGAGGGAGTCTTCAGAGGACAGTCAAAGCAGCACAGAGGATTATTGGCTGTCCTCTCCCCTCCCTGATGGACATCTACTCCACCCGGTGCCTCAGCAGAGCTCACAACATCATCAAGGACAGCTCACATCCCGGTGCCTCAGCTGTTTGACCTGTTGCCCTCTGGCAGGCGCTACAGGTCCATCAACACAAGGACAAACAGACTGAGAAACAGTTTCTTCCTGAGAGCCATCACCACCCTGAACTCCCACATGCAACAAACCCAGCCATAATTATAATGTAAATGTGCAATATTACTGTTACTGCTGTAGCTGCTATGTTCTCAACTCTACCTCAATATTTATATTTATCTATCCTGTGCAATACAGTCATATGTGACATATAATCATCTGTAAATACTAACCACCATTGAACTATAAGCATTCAGTATGTACTCAGCTGTCCTGCAATACATTTCCACATGCAACAGAAATATTGAGAACTAGAAACAGGACCATTTCCATTTTTAATACTTATCCCCTACCTCATATTTCACATAGAGCTCCAATTGCATTGTCCAGTAGGATTTTATTTCATTTTGTATATATCTTGTACATTCAAAGTCTTCTTACTACCTTTTTTACTTATTACAACCTCTTTTTTACTTATATTTGCACTATTTTTGTATTACCTTTCTCCTTAACTTAACCATCCATCTATTGCACTGAAAAGGAGAGGCTGTTAGGATTTGAGAGCTGAAGTTAGCAGAGTAGAGGCAGAAGAGATCACTCGGTTACAAACCACGGTTCAAATGGAAATCCACCGACGCTCCACAGGTGTCCAGAGCCAGCTTATAAAGATAAGATAAGATATGATAAAATAAGATATTCCTTAGTCCTTAGTTATAAAGTGGAGCTTGATGAGGTGAGTAGATTCAGGTGTGGAGGACTGAGAGCGGGGAACCACTCCCACTCCTCGAGCAGCAGGAGAAATCAGGAAGGGAGGGAGGAGAGCAGGCAGAGGAGGAGGACTCCTCACAGAAGCTCTCCAATCTCGTTGAACATCTTGTATACAACCCCTGGCAAAAATGATGGAATCACCAGTCTTGGAGGATGTTCATTCAGTTGTTTAATTTTGTAGAAAAAAGGCAGATCACAGACATGACACAAAACTAAAGTCATTTCAAATGGCAACGTTCTTGCTTTAAGAAACACTAAAAGAAATCAAGAAAAAAAATGTGGTAGTCAGTAACAATTACTTTTTTAGACCAAGCAGAGGGAAAAAAATATGGAATCACTCAATTCTGAGGAAAAAATTATGGAATCATGAAAAACAAACAAACAAAAACACACTTCAACACAGCACTAGTACTTTGTTGCACCACCTCTGGCTTTTATAACAGCTTGCAGTCTCTGAGGCATGGACTTAATGAGTGACAAACAGTACTCTTCATCAATCTAGCTCCAACTTTCTTTGATTGCAGTTGCCAGATCAGCTTTGCAGGTTGGAGCCTTGTCATGGACCATTTTCTTCAACTTCCACCACAGATTTTCAATCGGATTGAGATCCGGACTATTTGCAGGCCATGACATTGACCTTATGTGTCTTTCTTCAAGGAATGTTTTCACAGTTTTTGCTCTATGGCAAGATGCATTATCATCTTGAAAAATGATTTCATCATCCCCAAACATCCTTTCAATTGATGGGATAAGAAAAGTGTCCAAAATGTCCATGTAAACTTGTGCATTTATTGAAGATTTAATGACAGCCATCTCCCCAATGCCTTTACCTGACATGCAGCCCCATATCATCAATGACTGTGGAAATTTGCATGTTTTCTTCAGGCAGTTGTCTTTGTAAATCTCATTGGAACGGCACCAAACAAAAGTTCCAGCATCATCACCTTGCCCAATGCAGATTCGTGATTCATCACTGAATATGACTTTCATCCAGTCATCCACAGTCCAAGATTGCTTTTCCTTAGCCCACTGTAACCTTGTTTTTTTCTGTTTAGGTGTTAATGACGGTTTTCGTTTAGCTTTTCTGTATGTAAATCCCATTTCCTTGAGGCGATTTCTCACAGTTCGGTCACAGACGTTGACTCCAGTTTCCTCCCATTTGTTCCTCATTTGTTTTGCTGTGCATTTTCTGTTTTCAAGACATATCGCCTTAAGTTTTCTGTCTTGATGCTTTGATGTCTTCCTTGGTCTACCAGTACGCTTTCCTTTAACAACCTTCCCATGTTGTTTGTACTTCGTCCAGATTTTAGACACAGCTGACTGTGAACAACCAACATCTTTTGCAACATTGCGTGATGATTTACCCTCTTTAAGGAGTTTGATAACTCTCTCCTTTGTTTCAATTGACATCCCTCGTCTTCGAGCCATGATTCATGTCAGTCCACTTGGTGCAACAGCTCCAAGGTGTGATCACTCCTTTTTAACTGCAGGTTAACGAGCAGATCTAATCTGATGCAGGTGGGAAAGGAAATTGACAGGGTGATTCCATATTTTTTTCCCTCTGCTTGGTCTAAAAAAGTAATTGTTACTGACTACCACATTTTTTTTCTTGATTTCTTTTAGTGTTTCTTAAAGCAAGAACGTTGCCATTTGAAATGACTTTAGTTTTGTGTCATGTCTGTGATCTGCCTTTTTTCTACAAAATTAAACAACTGAATGAACATCCTCCAAGACTGGTGATTCCATCATTTTTGCCAGGGGTTGTAATGACAATAAAGGCCATTCTGGTTCTGAGTCTGATGCAAAACAGATCAGGACAAGTGAGACACTGTGCATGTGATACATACAGATAAAATAAACAAGACAACAAAAACAAACAAAACAAACAAAACAAAAAACCTTTAAAACAAGCAGAGCAGGAACTCAATTAGGTATTCTAAGTCTGAAGGTGTTGGAAGGCTAAGGAATAAGAAATTCTCACTCATGGGTGTGGTGTGTGTATTTATGTGCGTAGGTGTGTGTATTTAGGGCTAGTGTGTGTGTGTGTGGGTGTGTGTGTGTGTGTGTGTGTGTGTCAATGTATTTGATTTTTGGGGAACATAACAGAGAGGTGCAGTCATGGGTTGAAAGTTTAAGTTTTGATTGAAATGCATAAATATATATGACGGGGAGGAGATACTGTAAGGACGCAATATATACTGATTTATGTCAGTATGTGAAAGGAAATAGTAAGGGTGGAGGGGGTAGCGAAGAAAAAAGAAAATAATAATAATAATAATAAAAAATAAATAATAACAACAAATAAAAAAAAAGAAATGAAAATCAAATAAAAATGAAATAAAATAAAAATAAATAATAAATATAATCAAATGAAATTATATGTATCTTAGCAAATTAATTAATTAAATTATTAATAATAGACAACAGGAAAAATAAATAAAGAATTAAATTTAAAAAACAAATAATAATTCTTTATTGAAAGTACTTTCTGATTCATTAGTTTCCCATTGTCACATTTACCCTCCTTTTGCTGTCTATGGTCTCCACCCCCTCCCCCAGAGCAGGAAAAACCAAAA
This sequence comes from Cetoscarus ocellatus, assembly GCA_037902135.1. Classification (NCBI taxonomy): domain Eukaryota; kingdom Metazoa; phylum Chordata; class Actinopteri; order Labriformes; family Labridae; genus Cetoscarus; species Cetoscarus ocellatus. Next base: position 118,485 of record JBAMNC010002110.1, read on the forward strand.
CTGCCAAACTGTGTGGGCGTGTTAGCATCGGCATATAATTAGGGCAAATTCTTATGAGGATAAGGCGCTAAAACAGGGCAGATTGCGTGAGCTTATTCTTCGCAAATGATGGCGCTATTAGCAGAAGCAATCCAGTCTTTGTGGATCTGGCCCTCTATCTCATAAGGGGCCTGCGACAATGATACCAGACTTTGGGGGCCTTACAAGACTGTCCTCTCAAAAAAGAGTAAAAGACCTAAAATTAATAAATATGTCAGCCATTCAAAAATGTCACTGGTCATCCTGCAGTCAGACTCTCAGCCATAGTCATGAGCTTTGGGTTGAACTAGAACAGTGGGGCTGGAGATCCATATCTGGATCAGCCTCAGATATTCAATGAAGAGGCTGGATCTTCAACTTGACCTTGACTTACAGCTGCTGGTAGGATGAATCTCAAGGATCCACTTGAAGTGGGTCAACAGATGATTTGGATCATAATAATCACTTAATGCTGAGGTCCTCAATGTATCGTCCTACTGGAAGAAGGAGACTCTAGGACTGGCAGAAGGGATTATTATTTCATCCTGTTTTCAGTTATCCTGATAAAATCAAGGCTGCATGTGTGAAATGGGCCTGACAGACAATCAGCTGAGAGCCTTTATCAACAACTCTGATCCTCCACTAGAGGGCCACATCATCAAGAAGGAACTGAGCTACCTCAGCACTGACATCGATCTTTCAGTAGAAGATAACTGCTGCTGTGAGGAGAACTTTCCTCACACTGAATGTTGAACATCAGCTAGTTCCTCCTGTTGATCTAAACCTTGTTGTAGAGATGGACCATTGGCTGTGGATCATTCTGACTGCTCTGCTCTTCTATGGTAAGAAAGAACAACAAAACCTCATCACAATGTTCATGGATTAGAGTCTGATCTTCAGGCTTCCTAACTTAATAGACTGTTTTCTGTGGTCTGATCATCAGGTCTAAACTTACATGTTCTTTTTTAATCCAGAGTGTGAAGGACAAGACAGAGTGAATCAACCATCAGGAGATATCATTGCTTCTGAAGGAGACTCAGTCACACTTCAATGTACATTTGAGACCACTAGCGCAAACCCGTACTTGTTCTGGTACAAACAAGATGTTGAAGGCTTCCCAAAGTACATGATGAGATGTTTCTTAAAAGATGTCAACAAAGATCCTGAGTTTGACAACGACAGATTTACTGCTGCAATCAACATGACATCAGTTCCTCTGAAGATCCAGAAGCTTCATGTGTCTGACTCTGCTGTGTACTACTGTGCTCTGAGGCCCACAGTGACAGGAAACACCAAAACTCTGAACAAAAACCTCTGGACTGAAGATACTCTGGAACATCCACTAGAGGGAGTCATGCTCTGCTAACCAATGGTATTTTGGGATTCAGGCTTGATCTTCATCATTTGACAAAACAAAGCAACTCCATCTGAGTCTCCTCCCTCTGACTGCAGAGATGTTTGATGACAGAGAACTGATTGAGCTGAGAACATCAGAGCAAACTAAACTGATTCATACTGATCCTTCAGTCTCACCATCTCACCTCTGCACACATGGACAAACTCACTCTGATATTCATCTTCTCAGCTCTCACAGGTATGTGAATGAAATGTTTTCATTGCCAAGAATCAGTGAACAGTTCAGTAACATGTAGTGACTTCTCTGTCTTACAAGAGTCCAAGAACGGACTTGATGACAAAGTTCTGTCACAGGAACATCAGAAATTCTTCATCTAAAATGAAATCTCCTTGTTGTTTCTCATGTTGTAGGGATCATCTGTGAGGAGCTCACTCCAGTCAAAGATGAAGTGATCAGTCCAGAAGACAGCTCCATAACTCTGTCCTACAGATACTACAAGAAATTTTCTGGAGCTGACGATTTCTTCTGGTATCAACAACATCCAGGAAAACCTCCAGAGTTTGTCTTCTACATCTCTGGACTTAATTCTACAAGAGCAGCAGACTCTCTGGGATCAGACTCAAAGTTTTCTACCAAGTTGTTTGGAGAGAATCGTCTGGACCTGCAGATCTCCTCTGCTGCTCAGTCTGACTCTGCTGTGTACTACTGTGCTGTGAGGCCCACAGTGACAGGAAACACCAAAACTCTGAACAAAAACACAAACTGACAGACAATCAGCTGAGAGCCTTTATCAACAACTCTGATTCTCCACTAGAGGGCCACATCATCAAGAAGGAACTGAGCTACCTCAGCACTGACATCAATCTTTCAGTAGAAGATAACTGCTGCTGTGAGGAGAACTTTCCTCACACTGAATGTTGAACATCAGCTAGTTCCTCCTGTTGATCTAAACCTTGTTGTAGAGATGGACCATTGGCTGTGGATCATTCTGACTGCTTTGCTCTTCTATGGTAAGAAAGAATGAACAACAAAACCTCATTAATTAAACCTCATTGGTTTTGAGTTTGATCCTCTGAAAACCTAATTTGGATGACATTTGTTCTTTAGTCATTAGTCCTAACCCTTGATGTTGTCTTCATCTCCAGAGTGTGAAGGAGAAGACAGAGTGATCCAACCACCAGGAGATATCATTGCCTCTGAAGGAGATTCTGTCACACTTGGATGTACATTTGAGACCAGTGATGCATACCCCAATTTGTTCTGGTACAAACAAAATATTGGTGATATCCCAAAGTACATGATGAAATGCTACTCTAAAGATGTCTCCAAAGACCCTGAGTTTGACAACAACAGATTTACTGCTGCAATCAACAGGACATCAGTTCCTCTGGAGATCCAGAAGCTTCATGTGTCTGACTCTGCTGTGTACTACTGTGCTCTGAGGCCCACAGTGACAGGAAACACCAAAACTCTGAACAAAAACCTCTGGAGGTAGGACTCCACAATACTCCACAACATCCACCAGGGGGAGTCTCATCCTCTCTGACTCCAGTTGCTCATATTAGTGAAGTTTCGACTGATCTCACCTAAAACAGCTCTGATGAACTCCATCATAACACTGCAGAGGAGCCTCATGATGAAGAATTATTTAGTCCAGCCTGCATGGTACCACAGGTCACAGCTCATACAGTCCTTCATTTACTGCATCTGAACTCAAACCCTGATGTGGACGAGCAGCAGCTTTGGGGCCTCATGTGTACATGGGTGCTGCAGACATCGTAAAAACCCTTCATTTGGACCCCCTCACTTTTACCGTGTCACACAGCAGCACAGCTGTCTGTTCAGCAGATTCTCAGAGAGCTCTCAGAGGAATCCAGTCCACTTTATCAGAGACAGACCACTCTGCTTGGTCAAAATCCACTCCACATTTTCACTGCTATCCTGAAACTCACCACACTTTACCCAAGGCAGAGCGCTGTCAGAGAGGAGACGACTAATCACTCCCAGCACGGAGCAGAGACTGACTCACTGTCACCAACACTCAGCATTTAGGTGTTCAGAAGGTTAGAACCAGCTCACCTGATGTCTACAGCCTTACTCTTGGTCACTGGTAACATCTCTACAGCCTCAGGCTTTGGTTAGCAAACAGTGGCAGCTGGTGCTAAAAATTTTAAGGGGGGCGCAACTTTGGAGGAAACAAACCAAAGAAGCACTCTATACTACAGTGAAAGAAAAGGAGGAGAGTATCACTTTTTCATTTAAGTGACAATGAAATCATTTGCAGATAATGGTTGCCAGGCCGCATGATCCTTGCTCTACTACGACATCAAGGATAACAGTAATATAACCTACTGTGGTCGTCTCTGCGACCATTCCACCACTTTGAAGTAAACATGAATAATTTGTCTAAATACAGTCTGTTAAAAACCCCTATGACCCCCTTGACCACTTGTCGGTCATTTGAGTTGTATTTTCTGCATTTGTTTTGGCTGTTTCAATAACAAGGCCAAAATAAAAATAAAAAAACAGGGATGAAATACAACAAAAAAGACAAAAAAAACGCACCACACCTATTGACATATGGTCCTTTGACCACTTTGAACCACTTTGTGTTCATTATAAATAATCTGAAGTTTTTTTCGTAAGAGGCACAATTAATACTTTGACATTTATACACTTGGCGGCTGTGTCTCAGGAGGTAAGGGTCGTCCACTAAACGCAGAATTCTTCACTAAATAAGGGGATAAATCAGTAATACCCAAACAAACCCGAGAAATAAATGCAACTCAACTTCTCATCCTGACAACAGTAATTCAGTGGCCTCAGTGGTAGGTCACAGTGGGCTTTATGTTGACCTAAAGACAGGACAACGGACAGCTCTGCTCTAATGTAAATAGGTCAGTATAAAAGATTCAGGACCATGGACAGCTCCACATCGAATTGTTTATTTTGTTAAGATGCGATCACAGCTGTGTCATGAAAAACAATAATTGACTGTATACTACAAGTCGACCTTAACCCATTTATACACTTAAGATCATCAGGACAATATAATAAATAAAAAAATAAATCAACATATAAAGCCTTGAGCATTTCTGGAAACACATGAAAACTACAACAAAACATGAATGTCAAATAAGGTCATTATAAATTACATTTATTTTTCTTTCCTGCCTCTTAATTGCCATCATGTGGCTCAGGCTGACTCCCCCTCTTGCAAACTGAAGCATTTCTGGCCTCAAGAGCAGCAGCAGTCCTACTCATGTCCCCCAATCATCTCTGCATGACTCGCCTGTATTTGTGCTCTCAAGCCCAAAATGTTTTGGTTTAGACCTGCTGGACCACTGACCAGCTGACGTGAACTACTCGCTATAGCTGCAAATTTGCATCTTGTGCCTCTCTGTTTACTGCATATTGTTCTTGTGCCGTTGTTTGTTTTTGCTGCTCAGTGTAAAGAAGACGGTCAATCTCCTCAAAGTCTGCAGGGACAAGCCACCTATATGCCAGGCGGCTTATTGCAATCAGAGGAGCAAAGTGCGCTCAGATGCCAAACTGTGTGGGCGTGTTAGCATCGGCATATAATTAGGGCAAATTCTTATGAGGATAAGGCGCTAAAACAGGGCAGATTGCGTGAGCTTATTCTTCGCAAATGATGGCGCTATTAGCAGAAGCAATCCAGTCTTTGTGGATCTGGCCCTCTATCTCATAAGGGGCCTGCGACAATGATACCAGACTTTGTGGGCCTTACAAGACTGTCCTCTCAAAAAAGAGTAAAAGACCTAAAATTAATAAATATGTCAGCCATTCAAAAATGTCACTGGTCATCCTGCAGTCAGACTCTCAGCCATAGTCATGAGCTTTGGGTTGAACTAGAACAGTGGGGCTGGAGATCCATATCTGGATCAGCCTCAGCTTTTCAATGAAGAGGCTGATCTTCAACTTGACCTTGACTTACAGCTGCTGGTAGGATGAATCTCAAGGATCCACTTGAAGTGGATCAACAGATGATTTGGATCATAATAATCACTTAATGCTGAGGTCCTCAATGTATCGTCCTACTGGAAGAAGGAGACTCTAGGACTGGCAGTAGGGATTATTATTTCATCCTGTTTTCAGTTATCCTGATAATATCAAGGCTGCATGTGTGAAATGGGCCTGACAGACAATCAGCTGAGAGCCTTTATCAACAACTCTGATCCTCCACTAGAGGGCCACATCATCAAGAAGGAACTGAGCTACCTCAGCACTGACATCGATCTTTCAGTAGAAGATAACTGCTGCTGTGAGGAGAACTTTCCTCACACTGAATGTTGAACATCAGCTAGTTCCTCCTGTTGATCTAAACCTTGTTGTAGAGATGGACCATTGGCTGTGGATCATTCTGACTGCTCTGCTCTTCTATGGTAAGAGACAACAAACAATAAAACCTCATTATTGTAAACATGTTAGTCTGATCTGTAGATTAAAACTGACACAGCATTAATTGCATGAACACATATGAATGTGACACAGAAACACAGTTTATCATGTCGGACATTAAAAATATTCTCGATGGGTGAAGATTGGATGATCAAAAAGTCCATTTTGGACCTTGTTCACAGATTTGAGAGAGAAAATCTAAATGATCTCTGTAACCACTGAATATTGATGGAAAAACCTTGAAGCATGAATCTAAGTGTATTTCTCCTTCAGGTGTCAGCTGTGAAGATCTCACTCCAGAGAAGAATGAAGAGTTCAGTTTAGAAGACAGCTCTGTTACTCTGTCCTACAGATACTCCAAACAAGCTGCTGCTGCTGATTATTTCTTCTGGTATCGACAATATCCAGGAGAACCTCCAGAGTTCCTCATCTCTCACAGAATCACAGAAGATATAGTAAAGAATGAAGACCATAGGCTGTCTATTGCAGTGAGAAAAGATAAAACAGTCATGGACCTGAAGATCCAGAAGCTTCTTGTGTCTGACTCTGCTGTGTACTACTGTGCTCTGCAGCCCACAGTGACAGGAAACACCAAAACTCTGAACAAAAACCTCTGGAGGTAGGACTCCACAATGCACCACAACATCCACCAGGGGGAGTCCCATCCCCTATAAATCCAGATGTACATGTCAATGAAGTCTTGATGATCTCACCTAAAACAGCTCTGATGAACAACTCCATCATAACACTGCAGAGGAGCCTCATGATGAAGACTTATGTAAAATAACCCTCCAACATTTTCTCTGTTTTCGTGTCTCACCTCACTCCAAAATACATGACAAACAGGAGGATACCATTCTTTTGACTGTGCGTACAGTAACAAGTATTTTTTGTTTTTATTCACGATGATGGGGAAGCACTGCTCCCCTGACATTGAGTACATGTCTGTTAGATGCCCGCCTTATTTTCTCCCGAGAGAGCTAACTGTTGTGATCGTCATCGCTGTTTACATCCTACCGGATGCTAACACTAGCACGGCGCTCATCAATGAACAGCAGGGGGCACACCCGGATGGCGTTCATATCATCACTGGGGACTTTAATAAGGCCAATTTAAAGACTGTACTCCTGAAATTCCACCAGCATGTCAAGTGCCCAATGAGAGGAGAAAACACTCTGGATCATGTGTACTCCAACATTAAGCACAGCTACAGAGCTACACCCCTCCCCCACCTCGGACAGTCAGACCATCTCTCCCTGCTGCTCACCCCTGCATACACCCCCCCTCAGACGCAGATCCAGGCACACCACAAAGACTGTAACAACCTGGCCTGAGAGTGCACTCAGTGAACCACAGGACTGCCTCCAACACACAGACTGGGACCTATTTGAGCATCAGGACCTGGAAACATTCACAGGGACTGTACTGGACTACATCAAGGTCTGTATGGGAACTGTGTCTGTGGACAAAGTCATCCGGGTTTTTTCCAAACCAGAAACCCTGGATGACCAGCCAGGTCCGCTCACTCCTCAAAGCCCGTGACTCTGCCTTCAGGTCAGGTGACAGAGCTCTGTACAGTGCGGCTCGAGCTGACCTGAAAAGAGGGATAAAAACAGCCAAAGTGGACTAAAGAGGAGGATAGAGTCCCACCTCTCCAGCATGAGACCACGGGAGGTGTGGCAGGGCTACAGAGCATCACTAACTTCAGAGGATGTGATGTGACGACAGGAGACCAGAGCGTGTCGCTGGCAGAGGAGCTCAACAGCTTCTTGCCCGTTTTGAAGCATCACCGCAGCGACACCCACCTGCTCCAGCCCTGCCCCCACCCCCACCAGGCCCCAGCACCCCCCCACTCACTGTAGGGGAGCACGAGGTGAGGCGTGTGCTCCTGGCAGTGAACCCCAGGAAGGCCCCGGGCCCTGACAGAGTACCTGGTAAGGTGCTCTGAGCATGTGCTCACCAGCTGTCCGGTGTCTTCTGCAGGATCTTCAGCCTCTCCCTGACCCAACAGTCACCCCCACCTGCTGAGAGTCCACCACAATCATCCCCATACCAAAAACGTCACCCACATCCAGCCTCAGTGGACTATCGCCCTGTTGCTCTCACACCTGTGATTATGAAGTGCTCTGAGAGACTTCAGCACATCAACGACTGCCACCCCCCCACACTCGACCCCCATCAGTTCGCATACCGGGCGAACAGATCCACAGAGGACACCATCGCCAGAGCTCTGCACGCTGTGCTGAGCCACCTGGAACACCAGCAGAGCTCTGCCAGGATGCTCTTTGTGGACTACAGCTCGGCCTTCAACACCATCATCCCAGACATCCAGACCACCATACTGGACACCCTGGGCCTCCCCCCCTCACATGTACCTGGATTAAGGACTTCCTCACCAGCAGACCCCAGACTGTGAGACTTGGCCCCCACCTCTCCTCCACCTGCACTCTGAGCACCAGATCACCACAGGGCTGTGAGCTGAGCCCCCTCCTGTACTGCCTCTACACCTACGACTGCAGCCCGGCCCACTGAACACCATCATCGTCAGGTTTGCTGACGACACCACAGTGGTTGGACTGATCTCACAGGGAGACGAGGCAGCCTACAGGGAGGAGGTCCAGAGGCTGACGACCTGGTGCTCTGACAACAACCTGGCACTGAACACCAGGAAAACAAAGGAGATCATCATGGACTTCAGGAGGAACAGAACTGACCCGCCCCCCTTCTACATATATGGCCAGTGTGTGGAGAGGGTCCACACATTAAGGTTTCTGGGAGTCCAGATCTCCAATGACCTCTCCTGGACAGCCAACATCACAGCTGTCATAAAGAGGCCCAGCAGCGTCTACACTTCCTCAGGAAGAACAACCTGTACAGGGAGCTGCTGCTGGTCTTCTACCGCTCGTCCACCCAGAGCCTGCTGACCTACTGTGTCTCCACCTGGACAGGTGCTGCACTGAGGTGGACAGAGGGAGTCTTCAGAGGACAGTCAAAGCAGCTCAGAGGATTATTGGCTGTCCTCTCCCCTCCCTGACGGACATCTACTCCACCCGGTGCCTCAGCTGTTTGACCTGTTGCCCTCTGGCAGGCACTACAGGTCCATCAACACAAGGACAAACAGACTGAGAAACAGTTTCTTCCTGAGAGCCATCACCACCCTGAACTCTCACATGCTACAAACCCAGCCATCATTATAATGTAAATGTGCAATATTACTGTTACTGCTGTAGCTGCTATGTTCTCAACTCTACCTCAATATTTATATTTATCTATCCTGTGCAATACAGTCATATGTGACATATAATCATCTGTAAATACTGACCACCATTGAACTATAAGCATTCAGTATATACTCAGCTGTCCTGCAATACATTTCCACATGCAATAGAAATATTGAGAACTAGAAACAGGACCATTTCCATTTTTAATACTTATCCTCTACCTCATATTTCACATAGAGCTCCAATTGCATTGTCCAGTAGGATTTTATTTCATCTTGTATATATCTTGTACATTCAAAGTCTTCTTACTACCTTTTTTACTTATTACAACCTCTTTTTTACTTATACTATTTGCACTATTTTTGTATTACCTTTCTCCTTAACTTAACCATCCATCTATTGCACTGAAAAGGAGAGGCTGTTAGGATTTGAGAGCTGAAGTTAGCAGAGCAGAGGCAGAAGAGATCACTCGGTTACAAACCACGGTTCAAATGGAAATCCACCGACGCTCCACAGGTGTCCAGAGCCAGCTTATAAAGATAAGATAAGATAAGATAAGATATTCCTTAGTCCTTAGTTATAAAGTGGAGCTTGATGAGGTGAGTAGATTCAGGTGTGGAGGACTGAGAGCGGGGAACCACTCCCACTCCTCGAGCAGCAGGAGAAATCAGGAAGGGAGGGAGGAGAGCAGGCAGAGGAGGAGGACTCCTCACAGAAGCTCTCCAATCTCGTTGAACATCTTGTATGATGACAATAAAGGCCATTCTGGTTCTGGTTCTGAGTCTGATGCAAAACAGATCAGGACAAGTGAGACACTGTGCATGTGATACATACAGATAAAAAAAACAAGACAACAAAAACAAACAAAACAAACAAAACAAAAAACCTTTAAAACAAGCAGAGCAGGAACTCAATTAGGTATTCTAAGTCTGAAGGTGTTGGAAGGCTAAGGAATAAGAAATTCTCACTCATGGGTGTGGTGTGTGTATTTATGTGCGTAGGTGTGTGTATTTAGGGCTAGTGTGTGTGTGTGTGTGTGTGTGTGTGTGTGTCAATGTATCTGATTTTTGGGGAACATAATAGAGAGGTGCAGTCATGGGTTGAAAGTTTAAGTTTTGATTGAAATGCATAAAAATATATGACGGGGAGGAGATACTGTAAGGATGAAATATATACTGATTTACGTCAGTATGTGAAAGGAAATAGTAAGGGTGGAGGGGGTAGTGAAGAAAAAGGAAAATAATAATAATAATAATAAATAAATAAATAATACAAGAAATAAAAAAATAATGAGATGAAAATCAAATAAAAATGAAAGAAAATAAAATTAATAATAGAAATAATCAAATTAAATTATATGTATCTTAGCGAATTAATTAATTGAATTAATAATAACAGACAACAGGAAAATAAATAAGAATAATTAAAAACACAAATAATAATTCTTTATTGAAAGTACTTTCTGATTCATTAGTTTCCCATTGTCACATTTACCCTCCTTTAGCTGTCTAGGGGTGGAAATGACCAGTTTCATGACGATACAATTCAATATAAATACTTTGGACAACGATACGATATTTGCCGATGTCACAAAGTCTGCCACGATTTCGATTTGGATTCGATACGATTCAGGGGCCTTCGATTGATTTAAGACGATATTATGTACTCATTTAACACAGTCAGCTACATTTCACCGATAGCAAGAAAGAAATACAAAGCAATTTTGATGTTTTGACAATTTTATTACTGAAATGTGAAACGATGTGCTGACCTTTGGGTGTGATAGTTTATAGAGGATTATAACCATCTGTAAGATCTAATCATGTTTAAAATTAAAACTGAGTTAATTAGTAGTCCGGTGCTCTTTCTGCCCCCACAATTACCTAATGGGTGTTATTGTTACGTTGTGATGTTAGTACATTATATCAACTAATGATGAAAAACAATCATACAAATTATTGAATTATTATTTTATTTTTATTATTATTGACCGCCAACATTTGACAATGCTCTTTCAAACTAAAAATGTGCAACTTTGATTTGAATTAAAGCCAAACATTTCTCATGTTCGAAGTAGAACTATTAACTAACTCAGCATTGATGATTTTATTTTAAGGTGATGCCTGGTGACCACAGTTTGTATGTCAGTGTGATTAGTTCTTGCTTCACTGTTTAATGGTAGGTGTGGAGGAAGAATAAGAATAAGCTCTCATTGTTTTCCTTTCACACAATAAGTCATTTCATTAATCAGCAGGCTACAAAATCAAATGATGAGATAACTTACTGTACTCTGTTATTAGGCACTCCGGTCGTGTGCGTGCAGTATGCATCCTCTGTGGTCAGATCAAACGTATCTTACCGGATACAGCAGTGCTATTTTCTGATTGGCTGATATGTCAAGCTCCTGTTTAGCTCTGTGACACTCAGAGCATGTTGATACACGTTCCAAAGCTCATATAGCGGTGTTTATTCAGCGGGTGCTACACAATACATTTTGAAGCGGGAGAAACACCAGCTGTGGCGTGTGAGAGAGCAAAAAGGCTCAAATGCATGTCTCATACGCTGAATGCGTGAGACTTGAGGGCCCTGGAAACTTCAGGACGAGGCGCGATTGGGCGGAAACTGTGACATGGATATCCGGTCAGAATTTCAAAAATAAAGGCGTATATGAAAGATAACTATGTTGATCGATGTTTTAAGTTTCCATTGATTTGATTGGATCACCGCTTAACCAATCGATGTATCAATCAAGATCGATGGATTACTACACCCCTGCTGTGTACTACTGTGCTGTGAGGCCCACAGTGACAGGAAACACCAAAACTCTGAACAAAAACACAAACTGACAGACAATCAGCTGAGAGCCTTTATCAACAACTCTGATCCTTCACTAGAGGGCCACATCATCAAGAAGGAACTGAGCTACCTCAGCACTGACATCAATCTTTCAGTAGAAGATAACTGCTGCTGTGAGGAGAACTTTCCTCACACTGAATGTTGAACATCAGCTAGTTCCTCCTGTTGATCTAAACCTTGTTGTAGAGATGGACCATTGGCTGTGGATCATTCTGACTGCTCTGCTCTTCTACGGTAAGAAAAAATGAACAACAAAACCTCATTACGTCTGCTCTGTTATCTGGTTGGACAGAAATCCCTTTCTTTGAAAAAAAGAAAAGTAAACATGTTCTTGTATGTTAATCTCTATGTGTGATAAATCTTAACCTGAATATGTTCATCAGTGACTAAACTCTTCCCTTCCTCTTTTGTTTTCTTCTCTTCCAGGGTGTAAAGGACAAGACAGAGTGATCCAAACATCAGAAGATGTCATTGCATCTGAAGGAGAAACAGTCACATTTGGATGTACGTTTGAGACCACTTATGGGAGCCCCACTATTTTCTGGTACAGACAGGAACTTCATGATTTCCCAAAGTACATGCTGAAGTGTTATTCAGATCAATTAGAAAATAGTGATCAGTTTAAGAAGGACAGATTTACTGCTGCAATCAATGGGACATCAGTCGCTCTGAAGATCCAGAAGCTTCATCTGTCTGACTCTGCTGTGTACTACTGTGCTGTGAGGCCCACAGTGACAGGAAACACCAAAACTCTGAACAAAAACCTCTGGACTGAAGATACTCTGGAACATCCACTAGAGGGAGTCATGCTCTGCTAACCAATGGTATTTTGGGATTCAGGCTTGATCTTCATCATTTGACAAAACAAAGCAACTCCATCTGAGTCTCCTCCCTCTGACTGCAGAGATGTTTGATGACAGAGAACTGATTGAGCTGAGAACATCAGAGCAAACTAAACTGATTCATACTGATCCTTCAGTCTCACCATCTCACCTCTGCACACATGGACAAACTCACTCTGATATTCATCTTCTCAGCTCTCACAGGTATGTGAATGATGCTCAGTGTTGGATGGTGTTGGATGACAAACTTCATTTCACTTCCTTCTGATAAATAATATCAAACCTGCAGATAAGAGCAGGAATCTCTGTCCTGATCAGGATTTTTGTTCTGAAGATCATCAATCAAAACAATCAGAACAAAGTCATGTCTTCTCTTGAACCTTGTTTGTCTCATCACTTCTTTTTCTCGTCCACTTCAGGACAAACAGCTGCAGACAAAATCTCTCCTGTGGACAAAGAAGTCAGAGGAACAGAAGGACAATCTGTCACACTCAGATGTAACTATGAGACAACAGACCAGAGAGTTTACCTTTACTGGTACAGACATCACTCTGACCTTCAGGCACCTCAGTTTATATTAAAGAAAGGAGCACGATCATGGAGTCAACGTGAATACATCCCAGACCAACGATATGGATCCCAGACCTCTGACAGCTCCACTGAGCTGACCATCACAAAGCTAACCCTGGCAGACACAGCTCTCTACTACTGTGCTTTAGACACACAGTGATACAAAGTGTAGAAGAGGCTGTACAAAAACCTGAACACAGATATCTGACTACTCTTCAAAGAGGAGGGAAGTGGGATTCAAACCACAGCTTCATGTCAGATGGATTCTGATGGTTCCTGTTTTATCAGACTCTCTGTGGTCACAGCTGCTCATCAAACTCTGTTGATCACTGTTGAATAGAAACTGTCAGTCGTCTGAATAAGACAGTGCTGTGAATGACAGGTGTCTGTGTGATCAGGCTCCTCCTCTAGGAGGAGGATTCACATCAGCATTCAGACACCTCAGTATGAGGAGACACAGACAAAACACATACAAGACAATTAAAGACCTCTGATGGTCCACAAGTTTTGGGACTTTCTTGGGAGTTAATCTGACTCTGACGGCTTGGTTCAGACCAGCATACAAGAACACAGGACATTAAAAACTTCCATGATCAACAAGTAAACACAGAGTGTATATAGGAAGCTGCAGACGGAGCCATCTTACTGTATTTAAGTCTTTGTCAGAGATCAAACCACAAAGAAAACTGATGTGGCACATCTGTGTATGTGGATGGCTCATTTGCAGCATGTCATTCCCCCTCTATTCACTGATTTTATACTGTACAGACTGTCCTCTCATAAAAGAGTAAAAGACTTCAAATTGATCAACAGTCAGCTATTCAAACATGTCACTGGTCGTCCCATCTGCAGTCAGACTCTCAACTTTGGTCATGAGCGTTGGGTTGATCTTGACCAGACGTCGGCTGGAGCCACATGTGGCCCTTCCACCCCTCATCAGAGGCTGTCTGGACTTGGACAAGAAAGCACAAAACTTTCCTTTTTATTGCATTAAACTTTTATTTATTGTTGCTATTTCTGCATGTTTTAGCACCATCTGCAAAACAGGTGCATTTCTTCATCAAATGATGATTTCTTTGTGTTTTGACATCTTGTCCACTGTAACACTCGTCATGTGTTGGCCTCTCCTCTGTGTGACCGTCAGCAGCCTGTAGGGGCAGCAGGATGCTGCTGGACGTTACCTGTTACATCGTTTTAAACATTTTATGAAGCTCATCCAGCTGATTCTTGAAGCAGCCTCTTAATTCAGAAACAGCAGCTGCTGCTGTGAAGGGATGGAGGGTCAAACTTGTTAAAACTGGGGCATGTTGGTGATAAAGTTTTGTAAAAGACCAGAGAAACGTGGGAGACATTAAATTCAGCACAATCATGACCTGCTGTTTGAAGTGGAGGGATTTTCCACAAAGATATCAGGTGTATGTTTTTTATTATCATGTCTATAGCTGTCAGTCTCTCTTCACCTCACTCTCTCTCATTCAGTAGACTCCAGACTCAGGTGAGTGTGAGTTACTGTGTTACATGTTCATCACACATATTTTTGAAAAGACATCATGATTGACATAAAACTAAAAACTGATTAAGGATTAAAGTGAGATGAGCTTTTGTTCATGAAACTCATGAAATTAGGTGTGGGGTGCCTCAAGGGTCAATTTTAGGTCCAATTCTTTTTAATCTTTACATGCTTCCCTTGGGGGATGTCATCATGAGGCACAGCATCAGCTTCCATAGCTATGCTGATGATACACAGCTATACATTGCCGTGTCTCCTGATGACAAAGGGCCTATTGATGCCCTTTTTAACTGTATTTTAGATATCAAGTCATGGATGGCAGATAATTTCCTACAGCTCAACCAGGACAAACAGAGGTTTTAGTCATTGGTCCTGAAGGCCAGAGAGAGAAACTTTTACCAAAATTACAAGATTTTAAACCCTCACAATATGTTAAGAACCTGGGCGTTATTTTTGACTCCGAGCTTACTTTTGTTCCACACATAAAAAATATTACAAAGATAGGTTTTTACCATCTTAAGAACATAGCCAGAGTCTGCCCATTTCTCTCTCAGGCCAGCACCGAGGTGCTGATGCATGCTTTTATTTCCTGTCGTTTAGATTACTGTAATGCCCTGCTCTCTCGTCTTCCCAAAAAGAGTATTAATAATCTACAGATATTACAAAACTCAGCCGCACGCGTGCTGACAAGGACCAGAGGGTGGGAGCATATTACACCAGTTTTAAAATCGCTGCATTGGCTCCCTGTCCGCTTCAGGATCGATTTTAAGGTTCTTTTACTAGTTTTTAAATGTCTTAACGGTCTTGGACCATCTTATCTATCTGAACTGCTTTTATCATATCAACCCTCGCGGACCCTGAGGTCCTCTGGCACTGGCCTTTTAGTCATACCACGAGTTAAAACAAAAACCCACGGTGAGGCTGCATTCAGCCATTATGGCCCTTATCTGTGTAACAGCCTCCCAGAGAACCTCAGGGCTGCAGAGACTGTAGATATTTTTAAAAGGAAGCTAAAGACTCACCTTTTTAATTTGGCTTTTAACTGATTTCTTTTATTCTCTTATTTCTCATATTTTACTATTCTTATGTCTTTAATCTTTTATTTTATTTTATTTTTTTACTTTATTTTATTTATTTTAATTCTTACATATTTTAAATCTTGTGCATTAAAATTTCCTAAACCCTCACATTTCTAGACATTTTATCATTATTGCCTGTTTTTATTCCACTGTCTTAATCTTCTTGTTTTTAGCTCCAGTGTTTCCTAATGGGGGCCCTCCACACTGGGAGTCTGGTCTGCCCACAGGGACGTCTTCCTGGCGGTGCTCCCTGTGGCTGTGGACTTTGGTACCTCTCAGTGTGGATGACCACCCATCGGTGGCTTCTCCTCACCTCAGTGCCAGGCCATGTTAGTCTATTTACTGTATGTGTGAGTGTGAGCGTGTGTGCGAGTCTGGGCGTATGTGTGTCTGTGTGTGGGGTGGGGGGTCGGGTCTATATATTGTTGTATGTTTTTGTTATTTCATTCTGTTTTATTTTGTTAGGCACTTTGGGTTGCATTTTCCTATGTATGAAAAGTGCTATATAAATAAAGCTTGTTGTTGTTGTTGTTTAAAACAAGAAAAGAGATTTCAAGGAGCACGTCAAAGATCAAAACACCACCTCATGATTATTAAAATAAATTAAACATAAAAAGTGATCTGAATGCAGCAAAGACATGATTTAAGTTAACAACAATGACAACAACAGTGAAAACGGGCTAATATAAATTCAGTTATTTTTTCTGACAAGTCCTGTTATCAAAATAAACACATCATACTAATGACATAACTGTCCTAGACGGCATTAGCCTGACACCAAGGACAACTTGTTCTTAGCCCAACGTCCACTATTTTAGTGTGTGTGTGTGTGTGTGTGTGTGTGTATATATATCTGTGCATGAGTGAAACGTTGTGTGCATGCGTGTGAGTAGATGCTTATGTAAATAGGGGTGGGTAGGTGGGTTTGAGGGAATGTTTTTATTTTTATGTAAAGCACTTTGAGTTACATTATTTGGATGAAAAGCACTTTATAAATAAAGTTTGATTGATTGATTAACTGATTGAACTTGTGGGGTACTATCTGATCAGGATTTGTCCTTCAACTCCCTCATCAGACAAATTTAAGGAACAGCCTAATTTCACCCTGTTGTCAGTGATCCTGATAAAATCAAGGCTGCATGTGTGAAATGGGCCTGACAGACAATCAGCTGAGAGCCTTTATCAACAACTCTGATCCTCCACTAGAGGGCCATATCATCACGAAGGAACTGAGCTACCTCAGCACTGACATCAATCTTTCAGTAGAAGATAACTGCTGCTGTGAGGAGAACTTTCCTCACACTGAATGTTGAACATCAGCTAGTTCCTCCTGTTGATCTAAACCTTGTTGTAGAGATGGACCATTGGCTGTGGATCATTCTGACTGCTCTGCTCTTCTACGGTAAGAGACAACAAACAACAAAACATCATTACATCAAACATGTTAGTCAATCTGACCGTTACATTAAAACTGAATCTACATTTAATGCATTTACACATATGAATGTGACACAGAAAAACAATTTATCATGTCAAACATTAAAAGTTTACTGGAAGGGGTGAAGATTGTCCTCTACCTGCCATCTTGACTGGATGGTCAAAAAAGTCCATTTTGGACCTTGTTCACAGATTTGAGAGAGAAAATCGACATGATCTCTGTAACCACTGAATATTGATGGAAAAACCTTGAAGCATGAATCTAAGTGTATTTCTCCTTCAGGTGTCAGCTGTGAAGATCTCACTCCAGAGAAGAATGAAGAGTTCAGTTTAGAAGACAGCTCTGTTACTCTGTCCTACAGATACTCCAAACAAGCTTATCCTAATGATTATTTCCTCTGGTATCGACAATATCCTGGAGAACCTCCAGAGTTCCTCATGTCCATCTCAGGGAGTAAAATCAGAACAACATCTGAGTCTCTGAAAGAGAAGAAACGTTTTTTGACTGAACTGTCTGAAGACAAGCAGCAAGTGGACCTGCAGATCATCTCTGCTGCTCTGTCTGACTCTGCTGTGTACTACTGTGCTGTGAGGCCCACAGTGACAGGAAACACCAAAACTCTGAACAAAAACACAAACTGACAGACAATCAGCTGAGAGCCTTTATCAACAACTCTGATCCTCCACTAGAGGGCCACATCATCAAGAAGGAACTGAGCTACCTCAGCACTGACATCAATCTTTCAGTAGAAGATAACTGCTGCTGTGAGGAGAACTTTCCTCACACTGAATGTTGAACATCAGCTAGTTCCTCCTGTTGATCTAAACCTTGTTGTAGAGATGGACCATTGGCTGTGGATCATTCTGACTGCTCTGCTCTTCTACGGTAAGAGACAACAAACAACAAAACATCATCACTTTGTTAGTCAGTCTGATCTTATGCTTCCTAACTTAATGGAATTTTTTCTGTGGTCTGATCATCAGTTCTAATCTTTCATGTTCTCTTTTAATCCAGGGTGTGAAGGACAAGACAGAGTGAACCAACCATCAGGAGATACCAAAGCCTTTGAGGGAGACTCAGTCACACTTGAATGTACATTTGAGACAACTGACACAGTTCCCACTCTGTTCTGGTACAGACAGGAACTTCATGATTTCCCAAAGTACATGTTGAAGTGTTATTCAGGTCAGTTAGAAAACAGTGATCAATTTAAGAAGGACAGATTTACTGCTGCAATCAACAGGACATCAGTTCCTCTGCAGATCCAGAAGCTTAATGTGTCTGACTCTGCTGTGTACTACTGTGCTGTGAGGCCCACAGTGACAGGAAACACCAAAACTCTGAACAAAAACCTCTGGACTGAAGATACTCTGGAACATCCACTAGAGGGAGTCATGCTCTGCTAACCAATGGTATTTTGGGATTCAGGCTTGATCTTCATCATTTGACAAAACAAAGCAACTCCATCTGAGTCTCCTCCCTCTGACTGCAGAGATGTTTGATGACAGAGAACTGATTGAGCTGAGAACATCAGAGCAAACTAAACTGATTCATACTGATCCTTCAGTCTCACCATCTCACCTCTGCACACATGGACAAACTCACTCTGATATTCATCTTCTCAGCTCTCACAGGTATGTGAATGAAATGTTTTCATTGCCAAGAATCAGTGAACAGTTCAGTAACATTATCATGTAGTGACTTCTCTGTCTTACAAGAGTCCAAGAACGGACTCGATGACAAAGTCCTGTAACTGGAAGACCAGAAATTCTTCATCTAAAATGAAATCTCCTTGTTGTTTCTCATGTTGTAGGGATCATCTGTGAGGAGCTCACTCCAGTCAAAGATGAAGTGATCAGTCCAGAAGACAGCTCCATAACTCTGTCCTACAGATACTACAAGAAATTTTCTAGTGGTGACCATTTCTTCTGGTATCAACAACATCCAGGAAAACCTCCAGAGTTTCTCATCTACATCTCTGGGTCCAATTACACAAGAGCAGCAGACTCTCTGGGATCAGACTCAAAGTTTTCTACCAAGTTGTTTGGAGAGAATCGTCTGGACCTGCAGATCTCCTCTGCTGCTCTGTCTGACTCTGCTGTGTACTACTGTGCTGTGAGGCCCACAGTGACAGGAAACACCAAAACTCTGAACAAAAACCTCTGGAGAGGAGACCACAATGCCCCACATCATCCACCAGGGGGAGTCAGTGACTGACAAACTTTGACAAGATGTGATGAGTCAGAAGCTTTAAAGCTGCAGTAGGTAGAAAGACAGAAAACAGTTGATTTTTGAGTCTCATCTGAGTTAGGTTACGTTCGTCTTCGCCCTGAGCCCGCCCTACCAGACGAGCACGTGCACACAGCATACAGCGCACACAGAGTCGCTATCGAGCTGCTGCTGGAATTCACCGGTCCAATTAGCACAATTTTGAGTAATGTTCGAGTCAGCAATGGTCCAGTGGAGTGCTTTCATGAAATCTAACTACACAACACAACTATCACCGCAACACATTACGACAAATATTACAAAGTTCTTCATTAAGCAGCTTACCTGTCCAACAGATAGGGAGGGTATCAATAAAAATTTTTCGATACCAGTACCAATACCAATACCTTCACTTCGATACCAGTTCCTGAACGATACTTTTTTCGATACCAATTTTATAATATCAATTTTATAATATCAATTCTAACAAAATGAAAATTGCATTACACATTACTTTTCAAATCTTGAGTTTTATTTTTCAAGTGATTTCCAGTGTAAAAGAACATTTGCAAGCAATGTACAGGTCAGTACATACTGAGGACTTTCTCACTTAACAGTTTTTCTTCAAAAAAATCAACATGTCTGCTTTCTCAGGACACAGACAAGCCCTTTCCTGGCTGATGGTGTCCCCAGCAGTAGAAAATGTCCGCTCTGAGGGTGTGGATGATGCTTGCACAGAGATACCTGGCTGCCAAGTCTGATAACATTGGCAGAGTGTCCCTCACATTCCACCACCAGGTCACTGGATTCACTGAGGTTAGGGTAGATGGCAGACCTCTGTACCGCTGTATCTCATCCTGAGCCTTCTCTGTGGTGCTGAATGTTCTCTTGTCTTGTTTCAACTGCCATGTCCTCATCAGCAAATAGCTCCTCAAGGGCAGAGAGCTTTGGTTTCTTCTGAAAACAAGAAGAAGAAGAAGAAAAAGACAATCAGGGTAGATGCCAAATTAATTTTGTTATAATAATGAAATAGGAGGGAAAACAGGATAACTTTGTATATTTTTATTTTACCAGTGTTGCTACTGCAGCTGTACAGTCTTCATCAGATGAGTCGTCGTCATGGTCACCCGCTGTCCCTTCAAGCTCCTGCTCCATCTGCTGGGTCTGGGTCGTTACACCTTTATTCTGTATTCAACAGATTATGGGAGTCATATAAAATGATCTACAAAGGAAGAGGAATAAAATATTACTAATAACAAAAAACACCTTTTGTGAGGTCCTAATCATCAGCATCTCCTCTAGTCTGGTCCACACTTCATCTGCCACTTTAGTCTTGAATCTTGGATCCAAAGCTGTGCCCTCCTCCAAGAACTGCCTGATGCTCTCATCCTGCAAGACAAAAACAGAGAATAGTAGTCATGTTTCTGAGTATACTTAATGGAAACAACTGCATAATACAGGATTGTACTGCATACTTGGTATCGTTGTGAGAGGTCACCCAATATCTTTTCCTTGATGGCCTGTGTAAAGGAGGAGTCTCCGTCAGTAACTGTGAAGTGGTGCTGGAGTTTACCCAAGATGGGTCTCCTTTCAGCAGAGATGCAGATGGTTGAAGTGTAGAGTATCTTCATAACTCTGACAAACTCTTCTGCCTTTCTATAGTCATCATCAGAAAGTCTCTCCAGTCTGAAAAAAATTACACATAGTTTTATTAGTGAGACCACAGCCCAGCACACTAGTTCACATTGAAAAAGTAATAAGGTTACATCAGTGTCCCCCTTATCTACAATCCCTGTCCTTCTCCATTGATTTTTTTAACCGAGGGTCCATAGAGGCTGCCTGGATGGCAGGAAACTGCTCCAGAAATCGCTCCACCATCAAGAACAGGCTGTTCCACCGGTTCCTTACGTCCAGAATGACAGCATGTTCTGGAAGACCTATGGAAAGACAATGTATATGTGGTTGTCTATTTGTAGTAACAGTTCAATAATTAATTTAACCAAGGAATTTTGCACTAAGTTTAGTCTATTCTGACTTCTTACCAAGAAGACGTTGCTTCTCTTTAAGGACAGGTTTAGCCAAGCTGCACCGCTTTAACCACACCACCATAGTCCGGATTCTTCCTGCCCACTTTGAGATGACAGGTATAGTGTACAGCTTTTCAGCAGCAATGTTAAGAGTATGAGCAAAGCAGCCAACTTTTCTAATGCTCATCTTTTAACTGCTACATTCATATTAGCTGCATTGCCTACAGTGCCGGCTACAACTTTTTCCTTTACATTGAATTCATCAAGAATATCCCCTATCTCCTCAGCTATTACATGCCCTGTCTGTGATGTGTACACTGCCCTGGTATGCAGGATTTTCTCCTTCATGGCACCCTCTCTCACATAATGGACTGACACAGTCAAGTAGTGGTCCTGTGCCACACTGGTCCACCCATCCGCGGTCGCAGCCACATCCCTGACGTCTTGCAATTCGCTCTTGACCTTTCCCTTCTCTACTGCATACCAGGCAGGTATGAGTGTATTTGACAGCGTGTCTCTGCTGGGGGGCTGATATCTGGGGTTAAGGGCTCTTATCATCTCCCTAATTGACATTAGAACACAAAACATCAACAATACCATAGTTATCTTATTATTGCTCAAAAAAACATCTAGGCTGAGAGATAAAGGATTAACTGATCAACAATATCCTGTTCAGCTTACTTACCTCCACCATGGAGCCTCCACTGTAGAAAAAGGCTGCTACCCTTTAACAACAAAGTGTGTGACTGCCCTGTGGCACTCAGCTTGCTGTTCTTTGGTCAGTTTTCCTTTTTCTGCCAGTGTGAATGGATTCACACCGGCTGGCCTTTTCCTCCTCACCTCAGGGTCAGAGGCTGTGAAGATAATCAGAACAGTGAACGTTAGGTGAGCTGTTTAACCAGCCTACCCAATGGTGGCGCGTATATTAAAAGCTGAGCACTGTCTCTAACTGCGAGTCTTTAGTTAGCTTTTGATTTAGCTTGCTACATAGCCTTAAAACAAAGTTACACGCTAATATCTTAAAGTAGCGTTTACATGGGTCCCCGTTTAGTTCACCGCGCTATGCACGTATAAAGTTGCAGTAACGTTAGCTTGACAAACAAAGAAGTTTGCCGGATTTCGCCGAACGTAAACTTACCCGTTGAAATCCCAGAAACGGCGCCGTCCTTGGTACTCTCGGATGAAGCGGAGTCCAGTGGTAAAACCTCTGGTTCTGTAACGTCCACAGGCTGGCATGAATGCTGAGAGGAGGGGGGTGGCTGTGGCCTGCTCATTTTGCAGTCGAACACGGAGCAACTTTCCGCTCTTAAATTGATTCCATGCACGGTCAAATGCTTCATTAAATTCGTCGTGTTGCCTGACTTAGCAATGATGTTTTTTTGGCATATACTGCACCGTGCACTATCGGAATCAGTTTTACAAAAGTAGAGCCACGTTTTTGACCTCAGAGCAATGTTTTAACCAGTTTGACGACACGCCACGCTACTGCTGCAAAGCTAATGTACAACACGTGAAGCCTGCCTGTGTATGGGGGAGTGACCAGTATGTGTTTTCCTGCATGACGCATTCACGTGTGACATTACAGCCAATCAAATGTGGCATTATCAGGTCATAATCACGCGATTAACCCCTGGGCACTGGAACTTGGAACCGAAAGACGTCGCATATTTTGATACTCATTACTACCGAAACATTTCGGTCGGTGCCATAAAAGAACCGAAGTTCGGTACTCAGCCCTACACACAGAAGAGCGGCCAGCTCCGAATCCAACTTCAGACCTAGGCTATCCTGAAGTTCTCTCCATTTCTGGAATGTTCTGCCAATATTAACACGACTTTTGTTCCTTTTATGGTCAGCCTCTCTTTTATATTCTTTCTTTTCTAATCCTGTCTTCCTTTTGTTGGGTTGTTTAGCCGTGTAGGCAGTTGTAGCCAATGCTGGAATAGCTATTTTACCTGGTGCACCGTTCGCCATTGCCGCTTGATCTCTCCTTCTGCCGGGGGCAGGTGAACGCGCATATGCAGCAGAACAGCCAATAGGAACGCAGTGGTCTGAGCTGACCTTTGATTGGTTGATGCACATCATCCTGATACTGATCCCTTAGAGGCTGAACACAGAGCCATGGTGAGGTACAGAAACCTATTGCTTGTCTCAGACCACTTGACTTACATCATGCTTGGAGGATATTAAACATTTTTACTCAATTATACTAAAACAATGTTGCCTACTGCAGCTTTAAATTCTTCAGAAACTGTCATGGATCATAACTCAGTTGTGTTTTTCCTGTTTGGAGCTGCAGTGGAGCTGAGGCCTGTCCCACGCAGTCATTCACAGTGTTGCTAAGCATCAGACAAACTATCATATCCTGATGCTCATTATTGAATCTCAGCTTGATTTGGTTTTCATTTCCTGTCCCTGATCATGAGGTCCAATTATTTCTTAATGTGTCCCTCCAAAATCGTAATTATTTATACTTGAGTCAAACTTGACATCACAGTTGACAAAAAAAAAAAAATAGCAAGGTGTTTTTGAGATTTGGCATTCAAAAGATGAATGTGACCATGCTGGTAGATAACCTTTGACCTTCAAAACCAGGTCACTAAACAGTGTGAGAGGAAAATTGTGAAAAGTCAAAACAAAACATTTAAAGTTTTCTTATGACACAGAAATTGAGCTCAGGATAACCTCCATGACCTTGACCTTTGAACAGTTACCTGCAAAGCTGTTTTAGTCCAGACTGATTTCACAGTGGATGATGGTGGAGAGTTTGAAGGACATCCATTTAAAGCATTTCTGTGAAATCAGGTTTCACAAATTGCAGTTTAAATTAATGTTGTTATAACAATCAAAATCAATCCTTTCCTGTTTATAAACACTGTATATGTTAAAGTTTATATTAGAACAATCTCTCTGTCCGTGGTTGTTATTGATGATACCTCCGTAATAAAAACCATTAAAACTTTATAGATATGAGGACCCTCTTATAACAAGATACCACATCCCGAGGGGTTAATCCTGAAAAAACCTGCTGTAATGAACTATTATAGTCCTGTTGTCTCTGCCCACCTCACTAGCTCTGCCCACTCCAATCTCAAACATGGTTTTGTATTTAAATATATTTATATATATGTATTATAATACGGAGTATGTCTTCAACCGTCTCTATTGTGCAGTGTCATGAGATAATATTTGGCATGAATTTGCATTACACAAATAAAGACAAATTCATTGTCTACAAAACAAAGACAAAATAAAACATTGAAATGTGTCAGAAAAAGCAGAGATGGTAATGAAGTGTTGGCAGATGTTATTCTTTCAATAAAATTAAAATCATAACTTGAGGAGAATAGTTTGACCCTGTGGCTCCTCCCACTGATGATAACCTAACCAATGAAATGATCTTGATCTGTAAAGTGGAGATAATGAAGCTTCTCAAACTGAACTATCAGCACAATCAGCTCAGTGTTGAGGACTCACAGCTGTGAAGAACAGCAGCTGCTTTGGTCTGATTTGATTTCAGAGGAAGAACATTTCATATCTTCAGTCTGATTGGCTGGAACATCTCCAAAGACATGCTGATTCACCTCTTTATATTCAGCTCTTATTTTATAGGTGAGTCTTCATATTCATATACATCTATCATTTCAACCAGCTTTTCAGAACAACTCATCTGTCCAACATTTCACAAGTACAGCGTCATCTATGTGAGCTCAGATTTACTGGGACAGAAACAGACCATTTTCTTGAATCCATCTCAAAATGATAAAGGCTGAGCCATGAACCAGAGGACCTCTTCTCAGCCTGTTGATGAGGGAATCTCCTGCAGACTAACTGACACAATCATCTTCATTTTACAGCCCTGGGCTCCATGAACACCATCAACCCAGAAAGAGCTGAAGAAAATGTTGCAGAGGGACAAAACATCAACCTGACCTGTACATATGAGGGTGTGATCCACAACATCCAGTGGTACAGACAATACCAGAGATCCAGACCAAAGTTCCTGCTCTACATCACAGAGGAAGGATTAATTCATCCAACAGATTCAGATTTCACAGCTCACATTAACAAGAAGAAGAAACAAGTGGAACTAGAGATCATCTCTGCTGCTCTGTCTGACTCTGCTGTGTACTACTGTGCTGTGAGGCCCACAGTGACAGGAAACACCAAAACTCTGAACAAAAACCTCTGGACTGAAGATACTCTGGAACATCCACTAGAGGGAGTCATGCTCTGCTAACCAATGGTATTTTGGGATTCAGGCTTGATCTTCATCATTTGACAAAACAAAGCAACTCCATCTGAGTCTCCTCCCTCTGACTGCAGAGATGTTTGATGACAGAGAACTGATTGAGCTGAGAACATCAGAGCAAACTAAACTGATTCATACTGATCCTTCAGTCTCACCATCTCACCTCTGCACACATGGACAAACTCACTCTGATATTCATCTTCTCAGCTCTCACAGGTATGTGAATGATGCTCAGTGTTGGATGATGTTGGATGACAAACTTTCATTTCACTTCCTTCTGATAAATAATATCAAACCTGCAGATAAGAGCAGGAATCTCTGTCCTGATCAGGATTTTTGTTCTGAAGATCATCAATCAAAACAATCAGAACAAAGTCATGTCTTCTCTTGAACCTTGTTTGTCTCATCACTTCTTTTTCTCGTCCACTTCAGGACAAACAGCTGCAGACAAAATCTCTCCTGTGGTCAAAGAAGTCAGAGGAACAGAAGGACAATCTGTCACACTCAGATGTCACTATGAGACAACATCAGATGATGTTGCTCTTCACTGGTACAGACATCACTCTGACCTTCAGGCACCTCAGTTTATACTCTGGAAAGAAGCACGAGGATACACAAGCTCATACATCCCAGATAAACGATATGGATCCCAGACCTCCAGCAGCTCCACTGAGCTGACCATCACAAAGCTAACCCTGGCAGACACAGCTCTCTACTACTGTGCTTTAGACACACAGTGATACAAAGTGTAGAAGAGGCTGTACAAAAACCTGAACACAGATATCTGACTACTCTTCAAAGAGGAGGGAAGTGGGATTCAAACCACAGCTTCATGTCAGATGGATTCTGATGGTTCCTGTTTTATCAGACTCTCTGTGGTCACAGCTGCTCATCAAACTCTGAGGGAGGATTCACATCAGCATTCAGACACCTCAGTATGAGGAGACACAGACAAAACACAAACAAGACAAATAAAGACCTCTGATGGTCCACAAGGTTGGGACATTTTTGTAAGTTAGTCTGACTCTGACCTTGTCCAGACAAAAACCTACAGGGGACCTGAAGGGGGGTTAGACCAGACCAGCATACAAGAACACGGGACATTAAAAACTGCCATGATCAACAAAGAAACAGTTTGTATATCGGAAGCTGCAGACTGAGCCATCTTACTGTATTTATGTCTTTGTTACAGATCACACCACAAAGAAAACTGATATGGCACAACTGTGTTTGTGGATGGCTTATTTTCAGCATGTCATTCCCCCTCTATTTCACAGATTTTATACTGTACAGACTGGAACAATTCTGCCCTGATCCGAACTAATAAGAGAACTGCCACAACGCCAGGGCAGGCGGATCTATTCTTGTCAATTACAAGTAACTAAACCTCAGGAAAAGGAGACTCTCCAGGTCAAAAACATTCTTATTATTCTATTTTAGCTAATAAGCAAGGATGTCTAACAACAAACAAAACAAAACAAAACAAAACACTTCCAACTGTTTTAACTTAAATATATTCACGGGGAATAAAGTAAACTCAAAATGCATCCCCCGGATGTGCACAAACACGGCTCTTGTAAATAAATAAATAAATAAATACAAAAAAATATAAACTTTGTCCCAGAAACAAACAAATTGTTCTTGAGTCCACTGTAATCCCCCACCTGTATGAATCCTACCACCAATCCGGCAGATTGAGTCCTAAAGAAACAACAGAAGTTGGAGTGTCATGATTTTTCCAGTTCTGTTTATTTTGTATGCCTTTTCCTTGTGTTCTGTTCTACTTCTTGTTTCCAGTTTTGACCTCTTGTCTTGTGTCCCTTGTTTCTTCTCAGTCCTCGTCAAGTTTCCCATTTTGTTCACGTTTCTAGTCTTGTCCTTGTGTTTCCTGTTTTATTTTGAAAGCCCTTCTGTCTCCCCTTAATGCCGTGGGTTTTGCTTCCTGTCTTGTCCTGTCACACCTGATCCCTGATTGTTCTTCCCCAGCTGCTTCTCGTTTACCCCAATCACCTCATGTATTTAACCCTGGTGTTTTCCCCTTGTCTTTGTGGGCTCATTCCTGTTTCTTCTGCCGTGGCTTCATGTCTCCTGTTTCTTCTGCCTTGGATCTTTGTCTTCAGTGTCTCTCTGTTTCCAGTGTTCTCCCGGGTTCTCCCAAGTTTGAAAGGTATTTTTCGTTGGGGCTTTGTTTTGTATTCTTGAGCTTTTGTAAAGGACTGTTTTTACGTTTGGACTTTTTTTCAAGGATTTGTTTTATGAGTTTTTGATCCTGCTTATAGTTATTAAAGTCATTTTTGGTTTAATCTGCATTTGGATCTTTTCCGTCGTTCTTTGTTAGTTTCGGATTTACAAACCGTGACATGGAGAACAATGGTGGACGTGTTGGCGGCTGATCCCGCTGACCAGCTGGAATGTCATGAAGTACGATCAGCTCCCCAGTTGGCTCCTCAAAAAAGAGCTGGCTACATCTGGATACTAGTTAACCATTTCTCTGCAGGTTCATTTCTTGCCCGACAGTAAAATCCAATCAATGGGCTGGCTGTCATTCCACGACTGCTCCTCTCCACCATGACGCGTGTCTCTGTCCATATCACCGGAAAGTTCCCTCTCACTTATATCATCTCCATGGGGCGGATTGATCACCAAAAATAAATGACAGGGCAGCGAAGAAGTGACTAAATGATCACAAAATCTACACCCAAAACAAACATTTACAAAATGTCCATATCCCCGTGCACCGCTAGCTGACAAAAATACCATTGTGCTCAACCCTCACTAAAAGGAAAATGTACACACAAACAAAAATGTACACTTTGGGCCAGTTCCTCAAAAAGATTGCACTGCTGTTGGGACCTCTAAACATGTGCAAATGAGAGAAAGAAATAGCGTGCAATCCACAAAGCATATGCAAAGGGTGAAATGCACGCAAACTGAACACAAACTGCACTGCCACTCCTAGCTGCACCAGTCCAATTTGCATGCATGTAAATTAGTGAATATTCATAAATTCAGCACAAAACTGCCCCCTTCCTATGCAAATAAGCCTCATTGCAAATACCACCTAATCCACAAAGACCAGCGCTAATTGCCACAGGCAGTAAAGCGGTGCTATTTAACGCCATTGAGACCCGTGTATTAAATCTGCGCTGTTTCTAATTTCAAGAAAGGATTTAATGGAGGAGAGTATCACTTTTTCATTTAAGTCACAGTGAAATCATTTGCAGATAACGGTTGCCAGGCCGCATGATCCTTGCTCTACTACGACATCAAGGATAACAGTAATATAACCTACTGTGGTCGTCTCTGCGACCATTCCACCACTTTGAAGTAAACATGAATAATTTGTCTAAATACAGTCTGTTAAAAACCCCTACGACCCCCTTGACCACTTGTCGGTCATTTGAGTTGTATTTTCTGCATTTGTTTTGGCTGTTTCAATAACAAGGCCAAAATAAAAATAAAATACAGGGATGACCAACAACAAAAAAGACAAAAAAAAAAAAAGACACCTATGGACATATGGTCCTTTGACCACTTTGAACCACTTTGTGTTCATTATAAATAATCTGAAGTTTTTTTCTTATGAGGCACAATTAATACTCTGACATTTATACACTGTATCTCAGGAAGTAAGGGTCGTCCACTAAACGCAAAATTCTTCACTAAATAAGGGGATAAATCGGTAAAACCCAAACAAACCTGAGAAATAAATGCAACTCAACTTCTCATCCTGACAACAGTAATTCAGTGGCCTCAGTGGTAGGTCACAGTGGGCTTTATGTTGACCTAAAGACAGGACAATGGACAGCTCTGCTCTAATGTAAAAAGGTCAGGATAGAAGATTCAGGACCATGGACAGCTCCACATCGAATTGTTTATTTTGTTAAGATGCGATCACAGCTGTGTCATGAAAAACAATAATTGACTGTATACTACAAGTCGACCTTAACCCATTTATACACTTAAGATCATCAGGACAATATAATAAATAAAAAATAAATCAACATATAAAGCCTTGAGCATTTCTGGAAACACATGAAAACTACAACAAAACATGAATGTCAAATAAGGTCATTATAAATTACATTTATTTTTCTTTCCTGCCTCTTAATTGCCATCATGTGGCTCAGGCTGACTCCCCCTCTTGCAAACTGAAGCATTTCTGGCCTCAAGAGCAGCAGCAGTCCTACTCATGGCCCCCAGTCATCTCTGCATGACTCGCCTGCATTTGTGCTCTCAAGCCCAAAATGTTTTGGTTTAGACCTGCTGGACCACTGACCAGCTGACGTGAACTACTCGCTATAGCTGCAAATTTGCATCTTGTGCCTCTCTGTTTACTGCATATTGTTCTTGTGCCGTTGTTTGTTTTCGCTGCTCAGTGTAAAGAAGACGGTCAATCTCCTCAAAGTCTGCAGGGACAAGCCACCTATATGCCAGGCGGCTTATTGCAATCAGAGACGCAAAGTGCGCTCAGATGCCAAACTGTGTGGGCGTGTTAGCACTGGCATGTGATTAGGGCAAATTCTTTTGAGGATAAGGCGCTAAAACAGGGCAGATTGCGTGAGCTAATTCTGACAAATGATGGCGCTATCAGCAGGAGCAATCCAGTCTTTGTGGATCTGGTCCTTTATCTCATAAGGGGCCTGAGACAATGATACCAGACTTTGTGGGCCTTACAAAAACTGTCCTCTCAAACAGAGAAAAAGACCTTAAAATTAATAAATATGTCAGCCATTCAAAAATGACACTGGTCATCCTGCAGTCAGACTCTCAGCCATAGTCATGAGCTTTGGGTTGAACTAGAACAGTGGGGCTGGAGATCCATATCTGGATCAGCCTCAGATATTCAATGAAGAGGCTGGATCTTCAACTTGACCTTGACTTACAGCTGCTGGTAGGATGGATCTCAAGGATCCACTTGAAGTGGATCAACAGCTGATAAGGATCATATTATTAACTTAATGCTGAGGTCCTCAATGTATCGTCCTACTGGAAGAAGGAGACTCTAGGACTGGCAGAAGGGATTATTATTTCATCCTGTTTTCAGTGATCCTGATAAAATCAAGGCTGCATGTGTGAAATGGGCCTGAGAAACAATCAGCTGAGAGCCTTTACCAACAACTCTGATCCTCCACTAGAGGGCCACATCATCAAGAAGGAACTGAGCTACCTCAGCACTGACATCAATCTTTCAGTAGAAGATAACTGCTGCTGTGAGGAGAACTTTCCTCACACTGAATGTTGAACATCAGCTAGTTCCTCCTGTTGATCTAAACCTTGTTGTAGAGATGGACCATTGGCTGTGGATCATTCTGACTGCTCTGCTCTTCTATGGTAAGAGACAACAAACAACAAAACCTCTTCATGCTGAACATGAATCAGAGTCTGATCTTTAGGTGACTGAACTTAATGGACTGTTTTCTATGGTCTGATCATCAGTTCTTATCTTACATGTTCTCTTTTAATCCAGAGTGTGAAGGACAAGACAGAGTGAACCAACCATCAGGAGAAATCATTGCCTCTGAAGGAGATGAAGTCACACTTGGATGTACATTTGAAACGACTCGTGCAGGTCCCACGCTGTTCTGGTACAGACAGGAACGTCATGATTCACCAAAGTATATGCTAAAGTGTTATTCAGATCAACTAGATAATACTGATCAGTTTAAGAAGGACAGATTTACTGCTGCAATCAACGAGACATCAGTTCCTCTGAAGATCCAGAAGCTTCATCTGTCTGACTCTGCTGTGTACTACTGTGCTCTGAAGCCCACAGTGACAGGAAACACCAAAACTCTGAACAAAAACCTCTGGACTGAAGATACTCTGGAACATCCACTAGAGGGAGTCCCATCCTCTCTGACTACAGGTGAATATATCAGTGAAGTTTTGACTGATCTCACCTAAAAACAGCTCTGATGAACCACTGCATCATAACACTGCAGAGAAATCCAGTCCACTATCAGTGACAGAACACTCTGATTGGTCAAAATCCACTCCCCATTTTTACTGCTATCCTGAAACTCACCACACTTTTCCTGAGGGAAAGTTTCACTTTGGGATCACCAATTGGTAAATTTTGGCTACAAAGTGCACCGAGTGACCCCAAATGAAAAAGGGTCCTTTTTTTTGGGGCTGCTTTTTTACGGGGCTACTGAAATTCAATGAAAATGCAGATCGGGGCCCCTCCCACCTCAATAAAGGGCAACTTTCTTCATTTAGGGTATTCAACCACAAAACACTGCAAAACGTTCCCATTGGAGTGGGGTTGCTCCCACTTTGATGGGGTGGTCTGGGGTTGTCGGATTGGTCAAGGCAATGCAAGCTGAACAGGACACAGTGCTCCAAAGTGTAACAAAGTCCACCTAAATGACCTGCCTTGACCACCCCAGACCACCCCACCAACCTTGGAGCAACAGCCCTCTGATCAGCAGCTCATATTTAAAAGTAGACAAAAATGAGGTCTTAATTTTGGGCTGCTTTCCTGTATTTAAAAATGCCCTAAATGAATGCCCCATTACCAGGACTTCTTTTTGGGTTGTTATTTGAATTAAGAAAAGTAGTCCAAAATGAAGTCTTGACCCCATTTGACAACCCCAAATTGAAGATAAAACTCCCCTAAAATGACCTGGGATCCCTTCCCGTGACCTCCCCTAAGTTCAAGAACAGGGCCCCAACCAGAAGCGGG
The DNA here is from genome assembly GCA_037902135.1 of Cetoscarus ocellatus. Classification (NCBI taxonomy): domain Eukaryota; kingdom Metazoa; phylum Chordata; class Actinopteri; order Labriformes; family Labridae; genus Cetoscarus; species Cetoscarus ocellatus. Next base: position 150,970 of record JBAMNC010002110.1, read on the forward strand.
GCAACCCCACTGGAGGACTCTCTCAGGGTGGGCAGGGCCATAGACTATCCCCCTCTTTCCCCTCTGGTTCTCTTATGTAGAGGACCAGGGGCACGAAGAAAAAAAAGTCCAAGAGTACAAGCTCCAGGGCGGTGGAGGGGGCAGAGGTTTGAGGGAAGACCCCCAGAGAAGGCCCTCTCCTGGGCATCTCTCACTCACATCTCCTCCTCCACCCTCCTTCATGTCCTGACTTGTTTTTTTTCCCTCCAGCTTATCCTCTGGCTTCCAGACCCCTTCACCCTCACAGTTTCACGCAGCTGCCATTCGGCTCCCTGTGGAGCTAGGAGGCTGAAATTTAAAATCCCAACTCATGGGGACCCCTAGTATTTGTGATAAAAATGTGGTCTCAGTCAGCCAAAATATGAGGGTGAGGGTCTAATTCTGCTGGCAGAATGGTCTCAGGGTATAAGAGTCGAAGAAGACCTGATTTTCCAGCGAGGTCAGAGGTCAGTTTTTTTTCAGTATAGGACATGTGCGTTGTGGTTCAAATGGGTTAAGCAATCTGTGAGATTGTGGCCTTTCTCGGACATTAAAGGGTTAATCCTCGAGTGAGAAACAGGCCCGTGCTCGGGCCCCTTTGGAGTTAGGGCTCTGAAAGTTAATATGGAAAGTCAGGGGGAGGCCTAGTAGTTGTGTCTCCAATTTGGTATCAATAGACCCACAAACGAGGGACCACGCCTTATTTTTACATGTTTGAAGGCCTCAGGCTTCATCACTACTAGTAGGCCTCACAGCTGGAAAGTGTGGGGTCCCATGGGGCTAGACCCTTGAAAGTTGAAATAGTGCTTCAAGTCACTACCCTGAATACCCCCACAAAATATCAGACCTCTACTGCACTGGGAATGACTTTTATGATAGTTGATATGTAGCCCAAATGAAGAATTCATTTAAAGGTAGCACAAAATGACCCGGGGACCTCTCCCTGATCTCTCTGATCCCCCATTCGACCTCCCCCAAATTGATAGAGACTGACTCACTGTCACCAACACTCAGCATTTAGGTGTTCAGAAGGTTCGAACCAGCTCACCTGATGTCTACAGCCTTACTCTTGGTCACTGGTAACATCTCTACAGCCTCAGGCTTTGGTTAGCAAAGCAGATCATTTGGACCTTTTTACTGAACACCTCCATGGCTGTAAAGAAAAAAGTAGACCCTCACATAAAACTGTCACAAGCAGACACACACTGCTTCAAACTAACAGACACACAACCTACAACCACAGACACACACTTCTGAAGATTCAAAAGCAAGGCAACTGGACTGTGTAGAGTTTGTTGGGAAGACGTTTCACTTCTCATCCAAGAAGCTTCTTCAGTTCCAAATGGCTGGTGCTGGAAGCAGATATTTATCTTGCTAGAGGAAAAGCAACAACAAAGGAAAGGAGGAGTTGGAGAACGACTCATAGAAACTTATCCCAGGGTGATGTAACCCCTGAGAGTCGTTACCCTGAATGGGTCATTAACTCCCCCTGTCATGTGAGGTGTTATGGTCACATGTGCCCAGGTGAGAGTGTTTGGAGAGCTTTCTGGGGAGAGAGCTTAGCACTGCATTATATGTAGGTGAGAGGTTGTGTCTGAGTCCACCACCTCTGTTAAGAGAAGGCTTCTCCAGTCTGGTGAAGATGGCTTCTTTAACTCCTCTTTCAAACCACCTGAAGAAGTGGCTCTCCTGTGTTGAGCCATACGCTTGTGAAGCGGTTGTTTAGTTTCCCCAATGTACAGGTCTGAGCATTCCTCACTGCACTGGACTGCATACACCACATTGCTCTGTTTATGTCTTGGTGTTTTGTCCTTGGGATGGACCAACTTCTGCCTTAATGTGTTTCCAGGCTTGAAGTGAACAGGAATGTGGTGTTTGCCAAAGATTCTCTTGAGTTTTTCAGATAAACCTGCAACATACGGAATCACAATGTTCTTGCGTCTCTCTTCCCTTTCATGCTTCTTCTCCTTTCTTTTCTTGTTCTTCAAAAAGGCCCACTTTGGGTATCCACAGGTTTTCAGGGCTTCTCTAATGTGTTTCTGTTCATTTTCCTTTCCTTCCTTCCTTGTAGGAAAGACACACACGTCCCTGACATGCTCCTCTCTGTTTTCTACTCATTTGAGTATTTTTAAGAGATGAAATGTAGATTTTAAAGATACACTCTCATTGAATATAAAAACTATACCTGTTACAAAATAAGACCTTTTGTGCAAATACATTCTGAATTTTGTCACAAATATCAATGATGTGAACACACAAACAGCCATCTCTGGGTTACTGGTTCATGTTTGATTTTATTAGTGAGAGATCAGTGGATTTACTGAGATCAATGAAGGAAACAGAACTGATATCAGAAAAATGTTCATACTGGACGTCAAACACAAAGGTCTGCACACCAGAAGCTGCTCCAAAGTCCATTTAATGAAGATAATCACCACAGAGGAGACGTTTATGGTCCTTGACCTTCATCAGACACCTTGATGGTTTGTCATCATGAAGACTCGACTGTTTGACTGAGACACTGAATCAATCCAACATCTGAGTCTCCTCCCTCTGACTGCAGAGATGTTTGATGACAGAGAACTGATTGAGCTGAGAACATCAGAGCAAACTAAACTGATTCATACTGATCCTTCAGTCTCACCATCTCACCTCTGCACACATGGACAAACTCACTCTGATATTCATCTTCTCAGCTCTCACAGGTATGTGAATGAAATGTTTTCATCACCAAGAATCAGTGAACAGTTCAGTAACATTATCATGTAGTGACTTCTCTGTCTTACAAGAGTCCAAGAACGGACTCGATGACAAAGTTCTGTTACTGGAAGACCAGAAATTCTTCATCTAAAATGAAATCTCCTAGTTGTTTCTCATGTTGTAGGGATCATCTGTGAGGAGCTCACTCCAGTCAAAGATGAAGTGATCAGTCCAGAAGACAGCTCCATAACTCTGTCCTACAGATACTACAAGACTGTTTCTAGTGGTGACCATTTCTTCTGGTATCAACAACATCCAGGAAAACCTCCAGAGTTTGTCTTCTACATCTCTGGGTCCAATTACACAAGAGCAGCAGACTCTCTGGGATCAGACTCAAAGTTTTCTACCAAGTTGTTTGGAGAGAATCGTCTGGACCTGCAGATCTCCTCTGCTGCTCTGTCTGACTCTGCTGTGTACTACTGTGCTGTGAGGCCCACAGTGACAGGAAACACCAAAACTCTGAACAAAAACACAAACTGACAGACAATCAGCTGAGAGCCTTTATCAACAACTCTGATCCTCCACTAGAGGGCCACATCATCAAGAAGGAACTGAGCTACCTCAGCACTGACATCAATCTTTCAGTAGAAGATAACTGCTGCTGTGAGGAGAACTTTCCTCACACTGAATGTTGAACATCAGCTAGTTCCTCCTGTTGATCTAAACCTTGTTGTAGAGATGGACCGTTGGCTGTGGATCATTCTGACTGCTCTGCTCTTCTACGGTAAGAAAGAAGACGGAAAAGATGTAATCTTAATGAACAGACATGTAGAAAAGACCAGGGTTCTCTAAATATCGTTTTTGTTATTTCCAAAAAATAACTTGTCAGAACAAAGTAATGTCTTCTCTTGAACCTTGTTTGTCTCATCACTTCTTTTTCTCGTCCACTTCAGGACAAACAGCTGCAGACAAAATCTCTCCTGTGGACAAAGAAGTCAGAGGAACAGAAGGACAATCTGTCACACTCAGATGTAACTATGAGACAACATACCAGGGCATTTACCTTTACTGGTACAGACATCACTCTGACCTTCAGGCACCTCAGTTTATACTCTGGAAAGGAGCACGAGATAATGATGGACGTGAATACATCCCAGACCAACGATATGGATCCCAGACCTCCTACAGCTCCACTGAGCTGACCATCACAAAGCTAACCCTGGCAGACACAGCTCTCTACTACTGTGCTTTAGACACACAGTGATACAAAGTGTAGAAGAGGCTGTACAAAAACCTGAACACAGATATCTGACTACTCTTCAAAGAGGAGGGAAGTGGGATTCAAACCACAGCTTCATGTCAGATGGATTCTGATGGTTCCTGTTTTATCAGACTCTCTGTGGTCACAGCTGCTCATCAAACTCTGTTGATCACTGTTGAATACAAACTGTCAGTCGTCTGAATAAGACAGTGCTGTGAATGACAGGTGTCTGTGTGATCAGGCTCCTCCTCTAATCCTCCATCTTAGTGTTGATGTGGACCAAACAGAGAGACCACAGCCTTCTTCATCCTTGCTGGAGCTCAGAGTTATTCACACTGCAGATATGAAGCCACACCAAAACTGTCTCAAGGCTGATCATCAAAAATAAGAATAGATGAAAACTTCCACAAGCTGACGTCTCCTCAACTTCAAGCTCCATTCCAAGTATTATCAAGTATAATAACCATGTTATCAGTTCATTGGCCTTCTATAAACCTCTCCGGTGTGCATTAATCCATATTTTATATTTGTAATATCTAAAACGTCTCACTCCTCCAGCTCAACTGCCGTTGGAACTAATCTCCATGTCTAAGTGTAATGAGTTTGCAGTTTTCTTTTGCAACAAGGTTCAGACCATTAAAAATGCCATCAATTCCACAACACCAATAACAACCCTGCAGCCATCGAGACACTTAGAGCTGACCCATTTTGCACTTGTAACTGACAAAACTGTCCAAGAGATCATCACCAGTCTGAGTTCATCTACATGCTGCCTCCATGTGTTACCCACTAGATTTCTAAAGTCTGTCCTGAGCAGTTTGTTAGCACCACTCGCTCACATAGTTAACATGTCACTACAATCTGGAACATTCCCAAAGGCCTTGAAAACTGCGGTCATAAAGCCTCTCCTAAAGAAGAGCAGTCTTGATGCCACAGTACTGAACAACTACCGGCCCATCTCAAATCTGCCGTTTTTAGGTAAAGTCCTTGAAAAAGTTGTTTACCAACAGCTTACTGACTTTCTTCTAATGAACAACTCCTCTGATGTTTTCCAGTCAGGTTTTAGACCCCATCACAGCACTGAGACCGCTCTTATCAAGGTGACAAATGACATCCGGCTGAACACTGATGCAGGCAAAGTCTCAGTTTTATTCCTGCTAGATCTGAGTGCTGCTTTGGACACTGTCCATCATGAGATCCTGTTACAGAGACTAGAGGACTGGGTGGGCATATCTGGCACTGCCCTAAATTGGTTTAAGTCCTATCTAGAAGACAGGAAGCACTTTGTTGAAATTGGTAACTGTGTCTCAGACCACATGGCCTTGACCTGTGGGGTGCCCCAAGGGTCAATCCTGGGACCCCTTCTGTTCAATCTCTACATGCTGCCTTTAGGCCAGTTAATACAAGTAATAATGTGTCCTACCACAACTATGCAGACGACACTCAGATCTATGTCTCACTGACAGCAGGTGAATATGGACCAGTGGATTCACTCTGTCACTGCATCCAACAGGTCAGTGTGTGGATGCTAAACAACTTTCTCCAGCTAAATTCAGACAAGACTGAAGTCATCGTATTTGGTCCACAGAAAGAAAGAGAAAGTGTCAGCAGTCACCTCCAGTCTCTCTCTCTAAAACCTACAAATCAGGTTAGAAATCTCGGGGTAATAATGGACTCAGACTTGAACTTCAACAGCCACATCAAATCAATAACATCAGCAGCCTTTTACCATCTAAAAAACATTGCCAAAATCAAAGGTATAGTGTCTAAACCTGACCTGGAGAGACTTATCCATGCATTTGTCTCCAGTAGGTTAGACTACTGTAACGGCCTGCTCACTGGCCTCTCCAAACGAGCTGTAAGACAGCTGCAGTACATCCAGAATGCTGCTGCTCGGGTCCTGACCAGAACCAGGAAGTACCAGCACATTAGTCCTGTGCTCAGGTCCCTACACTGGCTTCCTGTGGCTCAGAGAACAGACTTTAAAGCAGCTCTGCTTGTGTACAAGTCTCTCCACTATGGAAGCGAAGAAGGACCAGAATTGAAATTAAAATGGATTAACAGAAATGTTTTTTCATTTTCAGAATAAAGCTGCATTTTTTGACTCATAAATAAAATTAATAATAAATGACCCAAACTGCATTTTCATTTTCCTATTCAAGACTGCTCGTTCTGTGACTTAATTCAAAAGAAAAAGAAAAGGACGTTTAAGATTTAATTTTCAAAAGATGCCCCAGCAAACATGTACCAAAATTCATTCTGAATTGTCAAATTTGAAAATTAAAAAGCATTAACAGGAATGCTTTTTCATTTCAAGGTTATGGCTGCAATTTCTGACTCATAAATAAAACGAATAATAAATCATCCAAACTGCATTTTCATTGTCCTCTTTAGGCTGCACATTTTATGACACAACTAAAAAGAAAACAAAGAGGACATTGCTTTTTCGTTTTCATGCCCGCTCTGCAAAAAGTGGTCCATAATTCAATCTGAATTGGCAATCCCAAGTGGCGCAGGAGAGTGACGTCAGTGGCCGCTGTTCCTCGTTAGACCTGCTGCGTACGTTAGGGGAGAAGACAGAGTGGAGTGTGAAGGTTATGTTAGTGTCAGACTGTGGTAAATGTTTTCAGAAACAGCGATAATATCACCACTATGTCCACATCTGTGCCAGAGCTGCTGAGGGAGGCCGAAGCTGCCCTCGAACGGCAACAAACTCAGCCGGTAACAGCAGGTCTGGACTCAAGTCTGTCTCCCACCACGTCAGAAAGATATTCACAGATTCAGAGTTTCCGGGTCAACTCTTGAGTCTATTTTAGTTTAAACAAATGTTTTTATATAACCATCCTGGTCCGTGTTTTTCTTAGTTCAGTTTTTACATACGTGACAGGTTGACCCTGTGTGCTGCCTGTTGGTGACCCCACTGCCCCCTCATAGTTAAGCTGCAGTAGGCTTAGACTGCAGAGAGATTTGACACTCTGAGCTCCTCCCTCTCTGTCTCTCTAACACTCTCTGTCCGACCTCTAAACTATTTATATCCTGCACCACTGCTGTTTCTGCTCTGTTATAACTCTACCTCAATATTCATCCCACCCATGCAACAAAATAATTCTGTGAATATAGATTCTGTGCAATATATTTATTTTGTGAATACTCAACCATCCTGTGCAGTAAATTACATTTCTACATTTATTTTCTCTGTCCTCTCATTCAATACAACACAATTCTCTCTATATAAGTTTTGGTTTTTACGTTATATCTTAAATTATTAATATCTATACTTTTTTACTATTTTATATTGTATATAGGCTTGAATTTTGTTGTGTTTATTTTTGTCTAATTATCTGATAGCACTGAAGAAGGAGAAGCTCTGAAATCTCGTGTTATCCTGCATCTTCTCTGTGACTCCTTGTGTTTTCTGCTCTGCTCGTGTTCTCCAGTGTCTGTTGTAAGTTTACTTTGTGTTTTCAGTTTAGTGGATTTTTTGTAAAGGATTAATTCCTGTTTCTTGAGTCTATTTTAGTTTAAACAAATGTTTTTATATAACCATCCTGGTCCGTGTTTTTCTCAGTTCAGTTTTTACATACGTGACAGGTTGACCCTGTGTGCTGCCTGTTGGTGACCCCACTGTCCCCTCAACAACTTCCCCATCCAGCAGGACAAACTCTCTGCTGAGAGGAGCAAGTGTAAACAGCTATGTCAGAAATTTACCCGGGCAGACTACTCTGCAGTTATCCTGATAAAATCAATGCTGCATGTGTGAAATGAGCCTGACAGACAATCAGCTGAGAGCCTTTATCAACAACTGTGATCCTCCACTAGAGGGCCACATCATCAAGAAGGAACTGAGCTACCTCAGCACTGACATCAATCTTTCAGTAGAAGATAACTGCTGCTGTGAGGAGAACTTTCCTCACACTGAATGTTGAACATCAGCTAGTTCCTCCTGTTGATCTAAACCTTGTTGTAGAGATGGACCATTGGCTGTGGATCATTCTGACTGCTCTGCTCTTCTATGGTAAGAGACAACAAACAACAAAATCTCATTACCTTTAACATGAATCAGAGTCTGATTTTTTGGTGAACTTACTTAGTGGACTATTGTCTGTGGTCTACTCATCATCTCTTACCCTTCATGTTTTCATCTTCTCCAGGGTGTGAAGGACAAGACAGAGTGAACCAAACACCAGGAGAAATCATTGCTTCTGAAGGAGACTCAGTCACAATTGGATGTACATTTGAGACCACTAGTCCAAGTCGTACTTTATTCTGGTACAGACAGGAACTTCATGATTTCCCAAAGTACATGTTGAAGTGTTATGCAGATCAAGTAGAAAACAGTGATCAATTTAAGAAGGACAGATTTACTGCTGCAATCAATGGAAAATCGGTTCCTCTGAAGATCCAGAAGCTTCATCTGTCTGACTCTGCTGTGTACTACTGTGCTCTGAGGCCCACAGTGACAGGAAACACCAAAACTCTGAACAAAAACCTCTGGACTGAAGATACTCTGGAACATCCACTAGAGGGTACTTTATTTGGACCACCCTCGAAGTCTGATTCACCCCATCGCTGATTCTGGAGGATCTGGATGACCAAGGAAACGCCGTATGTCCCGTCCATGGAGCCTACTCTCCTGACCGAGCCGGGGTGTCGAGGTGTTACTGGTCTCAGATAAGCCGCACTTCTTCATGACAAAGGAAAGTGCTCTTCTCCTTGTTATTTTCGGCTATTTCAAATGAGTAGTCCGAGATTTTATGGTCGACCAGTGTTGATTTTACTCTTTTATTCACAGTGTCGTTTCAACTTCCCGGTTCTTCCTGTTTACGAGTGACGTCTAGCAGCGACAACGCATGCCACCGAGGGAGGCGAAAACTCCGCAGTGGATGAGCCAGACTTTGTCGAGATTTCGTGTTTCTCGGCTGTATTCCCCGATCCTGCCCTGTGATTTCTGATCTGACAGACTGGGACAATGAGGGCGGAGAGTGAGATATGGCTATTCCTTGCCGCCCTGTATCTAATGCCCTCTCTCTGGATCGCTGGGGACTGCTGCCACTGGATTGACAAATCCAGTCCAGACTTTCCGAAATTGGACGTTCCCCATCTGGGGACGTGCACATCTGGCTGCGTGCAGAATACTATATGTCATACTCCCCTGTTTTCTCACTCTGATGGTCTGGATTTGGTCTGCCTGATCCGTGCCATGGCTCTATATGATCATTTTACCTTGATCTCACACTCTCTGTGTGATTTTAAAGTGCACTGGGATAATAGAAATATTAATAATAACAGTAATGTACCCTGCAGAAAGCATTCTACACAAAAATTCTTAATTGTCTTACTGTTACTGATGTCTGGCAATGTGCAGCCAAACCCAGGACCTGACACCCCCACTGGTTTTAACACTCCAGCAGACTTTAAGGAGCGCCCTGGTCTTGGCTTCTGTCATTTAAATGTCCGCAGTCTCCTTCCCAAAATGGACATGATGCGTATCTGGGCTGAAACTACTAATGCTGATGTAATAGTCCTATCTGAAACCTGGCTAAACAAATCTATCCCTGACAGTGACATCAGCATAAGTGGTTACAATATAATCAGGACAGATCGCCCTAAAAGGGGTGGTGGGATAGCAATTTATATAAAAAACAGGTTTCAAGTCACTGTGCTGCTCTCTAAATCAGCTCCCAAACAGTCTGAATTTTTAGCCCTGGAACTTGTAGTGTCCAAATGTCTTTGTTTAACTGTAGTTGGTTGTTATAGGCCCCCCTCTGCTGATAGTAGTACACTACCGTCCTTAATGCATCTCCTCTCAAAATTCAATTCAAAGGAATTGATTGCTCTAGGTGACCTCAACTGGAACTGGCTGCAACCAGTGTCTGATGAGTTCAGAGCTCAATGTGATTCTCTTAATCTTTTTCAATTAGTTGGAGGCCCCACACGGCCCAACTTGAAAAGTCCTGAAAAGTCATCCCTTATAGATATAATTCTCACAAATGACCCTCACAAATACTCAACCGCTTCAATATTTGCAAACGACATCAGCGACCACTGTGTCGTTTCAACTGTCAGACATGGGAAGATACCAAAAGCCAAGCTGTGGATAATTATTAAGCATGATATGAAGCATTTTTCAGAGCAGGGTTTTCTTCATGACTTATATCATTTTAACTGGGAGAGAATCCATCTAATATCCGATGTAGAAGATGCTTGGAATCTGTTTTATGACAGTTTTAATTCTATTATCGACAAGCACGCTCCTTTTAAAAAACACAGAGTTAAAGGCCATAACAACCCTTGGTTCACTACAGATTTATCTCAAATGTAACCTGGCGTGGGCTAAGGCCAGAAGCTCAAATCAAGACAGTGACCGGCTGGTTTTTAGACAATTAAGAAATGCATGTACTACCAAAATCAGGCAAGCTAAGGCTAATCACTTCCTTTCTCAAACCACTAAAAATCTGGAGCCTTGCTTTTTAAAATTAGCTGCTGATTTTATTGCCCCACCTCTGACTCACATTTTTAGTCTCTCTTTGAGCCCAAATGTCATTCCCCACATCTGGAAAGCAGCCTTTGTCCTCCCTTTGTTTAAAGGAGGAGACCCTATGGTTTTAAATAACTACAGGCCCATCTCCGAGCTCTGTGTCCTGGCCAAGGTATTGGCATCTCTGGTCAGTGAACAACTCAAGGATTTTTTAAACACCAATGACATTTTATCTGTTTTTCAATCTGGTTTTAGAAAAAAACAACATCGGCAGCTCTTAAAGTTTTTAATGATTTTATAGATTTTACTGAGAATAAGCAGCACTGTACAGCTCTTTTTATCGATCTCTCCAAGGCCTCTGACACAGTCGACCACGCAATTCTTAAACAAAGGCTAACCAGAGCAAGGCTATCCGAACAGGCAGTAAACTGGTTCAGTAACTACCTGACCGACAGAACGCAGTGTGTCCATGCTGAAGGCCTCACTTCTGACTCCCTCACAGTGACTAAAGGGGTGCCTCAGGGGTCAGTCCTGGGGCCACTCCTTTTTATTCTTTACATCAACAATATAAACGACAGTGTTACTAATGCTGACTTTCATTTTATGCTGATGACACTGTCACGTATTGTGCAGCACCCACACCAGAGCAAGCTCTCTCTCAGTTGCAATCCGATTATACATTTTTATGATTTGAAACTTGGTTTGAATGCTGAAAAAACAAAAGTAATGCTGTTTTCCAGTCTCAGAAATAAGCCTTTGACCCTGCCCTCCATTTACACCTCTGAGGGTACCCAAATTGAGTCTGTGTGGACTTATAGATATCTTGGCATTTCAATAAATGAGTCTCTTTCTTCTACCCCGCATTTACAGCAGCTGGTAAAGAGGTTAAAATGGAAACTGACTTTTTACTTTAGAATCAAATCTTGTCTTTCATCTGAATCTAGAAAGAAACTTGTTGCTGCCACATTTCTGTCTGTGCTTGATGATGGTGATGTTTTGTACATGCACGCCTCGTCTCAGAGCTTACATGCCTTGGATACTGTGTATCATAGAGCTCTGAGCATCATCACCAACTTAAAGTCCCTGCATGTGTGAAATGGGCCTGACAGACAATCAGCTGAGAGCCTTTATCAACAACTCTGATCCTCCACTAGAGGGCCACATCATCAAGAAGGAACTGAGCTACCTCAGCACTGACATCAATCTTTCAGTAGAAGATAACTGCTGCTGTGAGGAGAACTTTCCTCACACTGAATGTTGAACATCAGCTAGTTCCTCCTGTTGATCTAAACCTTGTTGTAGAGATGGACCATTGGCTGTGGATCATTCTGACTGCTCTGCTCTTCTATGGTAAGAGACAACAAACAACAAAACATCATCACAATGTTCATGGATTAGAGTCTGATCTTTAGGTGACTGAAGTTAATGGACTGTTTTCTGTGGTCTGATCATCAGTTCTAAACTTACATGTTCTCTTTTAATCCAGAGTGTGAAGGACAAGACAGAGTCATCCAGCCACCAAGAGATATCATTGCCTCTGAAGGAGACTCAGTCACACTTGAATGTACATTTGAGACAACTAACACAAACCCGTACTTATTCTGGTACAAACAAGATGTTGAAGCCTTCCCAAAGTACATGATGAGATGTTTCTTTAAAGATGTCTACAAAGACCCTGAGTTTGACAACAACAGATTTACTGCTGCAATCAGTGGGAAATCAGTTCCTCTGAAGATCCAGAAGCTTCATCTGTCTGACTCTGCTGTGTACTACTGTGCTGTGAGGCCCACAGTGACAGGAAACACCAAAACTCTGAACAAAAACCTCTGGACTGAAGATACTCTGGAACATCCACTAGAGGGAGTCATGCTCTGCTAACCAATGGTATTTTGGGATTCAGGCTTGATCTTCATCATTTGACAAAACAAAGCAACTCCATCTGAGTCTCCTCCCTCTGACTGCAGAGATGTTTGATGACAGAGAACTGATTGAGCTGAGAACATCCATAGAGCACCTTCCTGTATCCTGGAGCCATGCCACATCCCACATTAAATAAGCCATAGTGGAAACTGCTGGTTGGCCAGCAGTTTCCACTATGTTGGTGGACACGTTTCCACTGGTTGGTGGACACGGCTTGAAACGGAGATTCCCAGCGGAGAAGAGGTCTGAAACCTTGTGTTTGCATTCAGGGCAGTGAGATGAAAAACTGTATTAATTTTAAGGGTCTAGCCCCATGGGAATTCCCACTTAGAGCTGTGTCCATGGGCCAACCCCCAGTTTCTGCCACAGTGGATTAGATTTGGGATGTGGTATAGCTACAGGAGGACAGTGAAGACCTAGAGGGCTGAAATTCAGTGGCTGTTATCAGAGGCCAGACACATGCCTACAAACCAAATTTCAGCAATCTAGCACCTTCCTGTCCAATACTGGACACAGACTGGTCACCCATTGAAGTCTAAGGGCATGGACAGCATCTATGACTGAGGGGCAGGGAGATGGTAGAGAGCTGAAATTCAGGCTGTGGGCATGTCTCTGGGCCCTGATATCATTCAAAAAGTTTCAGCCCTCTAGGTCTTCACTGTCCTCCTGTAGCTATACCACATCCCAAATCTAATCCACTGTGGCAGAAACTGGGGGTTGACCTGTGGAAATTGCTTGCAATGGGGCTTCCCCGTGCGGTACAGATCTGATACCTAGTGTGGGTATTCAGAGCGGTGGGATGAACCACTGGATCAAGTTTCAAGGGTCTAGCCCCATGGGAGATCCCCGTTCAAGCTGTGTCCACAGGCCAACCCCCTGTTTCTGCAACTGCAGATTAGATGTGGAATGCGGTATAGCTACAGGATACAGAGAGGTGGTAGAGGGATGAAATTCAGGCTGTGGGTATGTCTCTGGGCCCCGATAACACCCACCAAATTTCAGACCTCTAGGTCTTAAAAGTACCCCTGTAGGAGTTGAGGTCTGAAACCTTGAGTGGGTATTCAGGGCAGTGGGATGAACCACTGTATCAATTTTCAAGGGTCTAGCCCCCATGGTAACCCCCCCTTTCCAGCTATGAGGCCAACTAGTAGTGATGAAGCCTGAGGCCTTCAAGCATGTAAAAATGAGGCCAGCTCCCCATTGGTCATTCATTCCTAAGTCCTGCCTCCCCTCAGGCTGACAGTAGGTTGATCTAAAGTTTGATTAAGTTGGTGGTTACAGCATGGCTGCTTTTATGGACTAACTTTTACAGTGTTCCAGAGCCTGGGCTGATAATCAAACAGCTGACGTCACATGACTTTGTCCAATTCTTCTTACAGTCAAACCTCAGGATGAAGGCACTTGATGTCAACGATAAGGACTGAAAGAGGCATCACATCTTTGGACCACAGATCAGTCAGCGACAAAAAGGCTCTGATCATGTGACATGGACCTGGAACTCTTTACTTTAAAGACCACAATTTTACCTTTTTTAACAGGGAATCATGGGAAACATTAATGATGTAATTTATCATCAAAGTTTAAAATAACAACAACAAAGATTTCATTCATTCATGACTGACTCAATGTTAGATTGATGTCTTTTCCAAAATGCAACAAATTCTGAAAAATAAACAGACTCAGGATGAAAAGGCCTCATGTGAAGAAACTACAGAACAAATGTAGGAGGAGCCAGATTGATTTAAGGCAGGGAGAAACTGTTACTGAGCTGTAGAGGAGAACTGAACTTCAATGTTCAGCAGACTGAAACACACAAACAGACACAATCATCTTTAACATGCGGTGTCTGAATCTTTGGTTTCTTTCTCTGATTTATCTTTGGATTCTTTCAGGTACAACAGAGTAACAACATGAAAACAATGTCAACAATATCTGAAGAACATTAAGTTCCTGAGTTTACAGTAACAAGAGGACTGATATTAATGTTTTCTCCAGGTACCATCAGTGAAGAAGTGACTCCACTGAAGACTGAAGAGATCTCTTTGGAGAACAGTGCAGCGACTCTGTCCTACAGATACTCCAAACAAGCAACAGCTGCTGATGAATTTTACTGGTATCTACAAAATCAAGGACAACCTCCACAGTTCATCATCTCTCACGCAGGAACAGGACGGCTGATATCAGCTCCAGGCTCTGGACTGTCTGTTAGAGTGAGAGAAGATAAAACAGTCATGGACCTGCAGATCTCCTCTGCTGCTCTGTCTGACTCTGCTGTGTACTACTGTGCTGTGAGGCCCACAGTGACAGGAAACACCAAAACTCTGAACAAAAACACAAACTGACAGACAATCAGCTGAGAGCCTTTATCAACAACTCTGATCCTCCACTAGAGGGCCACATCATCAAGAAGGAACTGAGCTACCTCAGCACTGACATCAATCTTTCAGTAGAAGATAACTGCTGCTGTGAGGAGAACTTTCCTCACACTGAATGTTGAACATCAGCTAGTTCCTCCTGTTGATCTAAACCTTGTTGTAGAGATGGACCATTGGCTGTGGATCATTCTGACTGCTCTGCTCTTCTCTGGTAAGAAAGAATGAACGACAAAACATCATCACAATGTGCATGGATTAGAGTCTGATCTTTAGGTGACTGAACTTAATGGACTGTTTTCTGTGGTCTGATCATCAGTTCTAATCTTACATGTTCTCTTTTAATCCAGAGTGTGAAGGACAAGACAGAGTGAACCAGCCATCAGGAGATATCATTGCCTCTGAAGGAGATTCTGTCACACTTGGATGCACATTTGAGAAATCTACCACAGTTCAGTACTTGTTCTGGTATCGCCATGATCTTGGTGATTTCCCAAAGTACATGCTGAAGTGTTATTCAGATAAATCAGAAAATAGTGATCAGTTTAAGAATGACAGATTTACTGCTGCAATCAACGAGACATCAGTTCCTCTGAAGATCCAGAAGCTTCATCTGTCTGACTCTGCTGTGTACTACTGTGCTCTGAGGCCCACAGTGACAGGAAACACCAAAACTCTGAACAAAAACCTCTGGAGGTAGGACTCCACAATACTCCACAACATCCACCAGGGGGAGTCCCATCCCCTATAAATCCAGATGTACATGTCAATGAAGTCTTGATGATCTCACCTAAAACAGCTCTGATGAACAACTCCAACATAACACTGCAGAGGAGCCTCATGATGAAGACTTATGTAAAATAACCCTTCACCATTTTCTTTGTTTTCGTGTCTCACCTCACTCCAAAGTACATGACAAACAGGAGGATACCATTCTTTTGACTGTGCGTACAGTAACAAGTATTTTTTGTTTTGATTCACGATGATGGGGAAGCACTGCTCCCCTGACATTGAGTACATGTCTGTTAGATGCCGGCCTTATTTTCTCCCGAGAGAGCTAACTGTTGTGATCGTCATCGCTGTTTACATCCTACCGGATGCTAACACTAGCACGGCGCTCATCAATGAACAGCAGCGGGCACACCCGGATGGTGTTCATATCATCGCTGGGGACTTTAATAAGGCCAATTTAAAGACTGTACTCCTGAAATTCCACCAGCATGTCAAGTGCCCAATGAGAGGAGAAAACACTCTGGATCATGTGTACTCCAACATTAAGCACAGCTACAGAGCTACACCCCTCCCCCACCTCGGACAGTCA
The DNA here is from genome assembly GCA_037902135.1 of Cetoscarus ocellatus. NCBI lineage: Eukaryota > Metazoa > Chordata > Actinopteri > Labriformes > Labridae > Cetoscarus > Cetoscarus ocellatus. The sequence goes on from JBAMNC010002110.1 coordinate 167,040, forward strand.
GACCATCTCTCCCTGCTGCTCACCCCTGCATACACCCCCCTCAGACGCAGATCCAGGCCCACCACAAAGACTGTAACAACCTGGCCTGAGAGTGCACTCAGTGAACCACAGGACTGCTTCCAACACACAGACTGGGACCTATTTGAGCATCAGGACCTGGAAACATTCACAGGGACTGTACTGGACTACATCAAGGTCTGTATGGGAACTGTGTCTGTGGACAAAGTCATCCGGGTTTTTTCCAAACCAGAAACCCTGGATGACCAGCCAGGTCCGCTCACTCCTCAAAGCCCGTGACTCTGCCTTCAGGTCAGGTGACAGAGCTCTGTACAGTGCGGTTCGAGCTGACCTGAAAAGAGGAATTTCAACAGCCAAAGTGGACTAAAGAGGAGGATAGAGTCCCAAGTCTCCAGCATGAGACCACGGGAGGTGTGGCAGGGCTACAGAGCATCACTAACTTCAGAGGATGTGATGTGACGTCAGGAGACCAGAGCGTGTCGCTGGCAGAGGAGCTCAACAGCTTCTTTGCCCGTTTTGAAGCATCACCGCAGCGACACCCACCTGCTCCAGCCCTGCCCCCACCCCCACCAGGCCCCAGCACCCCCCCACTCACTGTAGGGGAGTACGAGGTGAGGCGTGTGCTCCTGGCAGTGAACCCCAGGAAGGCCCCGGGCCCTGACAGAGTACCTGGTAAGGTGCTCTGAGCATGTGCACACCAGCTGTCCGGCGTCTTCTGCAGGATCTTCAGCCTCTCCCTGACCCAACAGTCACCCCCACCTGCCTGAAGTCCACCACGATCATCCCCATACCAAAAACATCACCCACATCCAGCCTCAGTGACTATCGCCCTGTTGCCCTCACACCTGTGATTATGAAGTGCTTCGAGAGACTTCAGCACATCAACGACTGCCCCCCCACACAATCAATCCCCATCAGTTCGCATATCGGGCGAACAGATCCACAGAGGACGCCATCGCCAGAGCTCTGCACGCTGTGCTGGGCCACCTGGAACACCAACAGAGCTCTGCTAGGATGCTCTTTGTGGACTACAGCTCGGCCATCAACGCCATCATCCCAGACATCCAGACCACCATACTGGACACCCTGGGCCTCCCCCCCCTCACATGCACCTGGATGAGGGCTTCCTCACCAACAGACCCCAGACTGTGAGACTTGGCCCCCACCTCTCCTCCACCCGCACTCTGAGCACCGGATCACCACAGGGCTGTGTGCTGAGTCCCCTCCTGTACTGCCTCTACACCTACGACTGCAGCCCGACCCACAGGAACAACATCATGGTCAAGTTTGCTGACGACACCACAGTGGTTGGACTGATCTCACAGGGAGACGAGGCAGCCTACAGGGAGGAGGTCCAGAGGCTGACGACCTGGTGCTCTGACAACAACCTGGCACTGAACACCAGGAAAACAAAGGAGATCATCATGGACTTCAGGAGGAACAGACCTGACCCGCCCCCCTTCTACATATATGGCCAGTGTGTGGAGAGGGTCCACACATTCAGGTTCCTGGGAGTCCAGATCTCCGATTACCTCTCCTGGACAGCCAACATCACAGCTGTCATAAAGAGGCCCAGCAGCGCCTACACTTCCTCAGGAAGAACAACCTGGACAGGGAGCTGCTGCTGGTCTTCTACCGCTCGTCCATCCAGAGCCTGCTGACCTACTGTGTCTCCACCTGGACAGGTGCTGCACTGAGGTGGACAGAGGGAGTCTTCAGAGGACAGTCAAAGTAGCACAGAGGATTATTGGCTGTCCTCTCCCCTCCCTGATGGACATCTACTCCACCCGGTGCCTCAGCAGAGCTCACAACATCATCAAGGACAGCTCACATCCCGGTGCCCAGCTGTTTGACCTGTTGCCCTCTGGCAGGCGCTACAGGTCCATCAACACAAAGACAAACAGACTGAGAAACAGTTTCTTCCTGAGAGCCATCACCACCCTGAACTCCCACATGCAACAAACCCAGCCATCATTATAATGTAAATGTGCAATATTACTGTTACTGCTGTAGCTGCTATGTTCTCAACTCTACCTCAATATTTATATTTATCTATCCTGTGCAATACAGTCATATGTGACATATAATCATCTGTAAATACTAACCACCATTGAACTATAAGCATTCAGTATATACTCAGCTGTCCTGCAATACATTTCCACATGCAACAGAAATATTGAGAACTAGAAACAGGACCATTTTCATTTTTAATACTTATCCTCTACCTCATATTTCACATAGAGCTCCAATTGCATTGTCCAGTAGGATTTTATTTCATTTTGTATATATCTCGTACATTCAAAGTCTTCTTACTACCTTTTTTACTTATTACAACCTCTTTTTTACTTATACTATTTGCACTATTTTTGTATTACCTTTCTCCTTAACTTAACCATCCATCTATTGCACTGAAAAGGAGAGGCTGTTAGGATTTGAGAGCTGAAGTTAGCAGAGTAGAGGCAGAAGAGATCACTCGGATACAAACCACGGTTCAAATGGAAATCCACCGACGCTCCACAGGTGTCCAGAGCCAGCTTATAAAGATAAGATAAGATAAGATAAGATAAGATATTCCTTAGTCCTTAATTATAAAGTGGAGCTTGATGAGGTGAGTAGATTCAGGTGTGGAGGATTGAGAGCGGGGAACCACTCCCACTCCTCGAGCAGCAGGAGAAATCAGGAAGGGAGGGAGGAGAGCAGGCAGAGGAGGAGGACTCCTCACAGAAGCTCTCCAATCTCGTTGAACATCTTGTATGATGACAATAAAGGCCGTTCTGGTTCTGAGTCTGATGCAAAACAGATCAGGACAAGTGAGACACTGTGCATGTGATACATACAGATAAAAAAAACAAGACAACAAAACAAACAAACAAAACAAAAAACCTTTAAAACAAGCAGAGCAGGAACTCAATTAGGTATTCTAAGTCTGAAGGTGTTGGAAGGCTAAGGAATAAGAAATTCTCACTCATGGGTGTGGTGTGTGTATTTATGTGCGTAGGTGTGTGTATATAGGGGTGGTGTGTGTGTGTGTGTGTGTGTGTGTGTGTCAATGTATTTGATTTTTGGGGAACATAATAGAGAGGTGCAGTCATGGGTTGAAAGTTTAAGTTTTGATTAAAATGCATAAATATATATGACGGGGAGGAGATACTGTAAGGATGAAATATATACTGATTTATGTCAGTATGTGAAAGGAAATAGTAAGGGTGGAGGGGGTAGAGAAGAAAAAGGAAAATAATATAAATAATAATAATAATAAATAATAACAACAAATAAAAAAATAATAATGAGATGAAAATCAAATAAAAATAAAATAAAATAAAAATAAATAATAAATATAATCAAATAATATTATATGTATCTTAGCAAATTAATTAATTAAATTATTAATAATAGACAACAGGAAAAAAAATAAAGAATTAAATTAAAAAAACAAATAATTCTTTATTGAAAGTACTTTCTGATTCATTAGTTTCCCATTGTCACATTTACCATCCTTTTGCTGTCTATGGTCTCCACCCCCTCCCCCAGAACAGGAAAAACCAAAACTCTGAACAAAAACCTCTGGACTGAAGATACTCTGGAACATCCACTAGAGGGAGTCATGCTCTGCTAACCAATGGTATTTTGGGATTCAGGCTTGATCTTCATCATTTGACAAAACAAAGCAACTCCATCTGAGTCTCCTCCCTCTGACTGCAGAGATGTTTGATGACAGAGAACTGATTGAGCTGAGAACATCAGAGCAAACTAAACTGATTCATACTGATCCTTCAGTCTCACCATCTCACCTCTGCACACATGGACAAACTCACTCTGATATTCATCTTCTCAGCTCTCACGGGTATGTGAATGATGCTCAGTGTTGGATGATGTTTGATGACAAACTTTCATTTCACTTCCTTCTGATAAATAATATCAAACCTGCAGATAAGAGCAGGAATCTCTGTCCTGATCAGGTTTTTTGTTCTGAAGATCATCAATCAAAACATTCAGAACAAAGTAATGTCTTCTCTTGAACCTTGTTTGTCTCATCACTTCTTTTTCTCGTCCACTTCAGGACAAACAGCTGCAGACAAAATCTCTCCTCTGGTCAAAGAAGTCAGAGGAACAGAAGGACAATCTGTCACACTCAGATGTCGCTATGAGACAACAGACCAGAGAGTTTACCTTCACTGGTACAGACATCACTCTGACCTTCAGGCACCTCAGTTTATACTCTGGAAAGGAGCACGAGATAGGAATGGACGTGAATACATCCCAGACCAACGATATGGATCCCAGACCTCCAGCAGCTCCACTCAGCTGACCATCACAAAGCTAACCCTGGCAGACACAGCTCTCTACTACTGTGCTTTAGACACACAGTGATACAAAGTGTAGAAGAGGCTGTACAAAAACCTGAACACAGATATCTGACTACTCTTCAAAGAGGAGGGAAGTGGGATTCAAACCACAGCTTCATGTCAGATGGATTCTGATGGTTCCTGTTTTATCAGACTCTCTGTGGTCACAGCTGCTCATCAAACTCTGAGGGAGGATTCACATCAGCATTCAGACACCTCAGTATGAGGAGACACAGACAAAACACAAACAAGACAAATAAAGACCTCTGATGGTCCACAAGGTTGGGACATTTTTGTAAGTTAGTCTGACTCTGACCTTGTCCAGACAAAAACCTACAGGGGACCTGAAGGGGGGTTAGACCAGACCAGCATACAAGAACACAGGACATTAAAAACTGCCATGATCAACAAAGAAACAGTTTGTATATCGGAAGCTGCAGACTGAGCCATCTTACTGTATTTATGTCTTTGTTACAGATCAAACCACAAAGAAAACTGATATGGCACAACAGTGTATGTGGATGGCTTATTTTCAGCATGTCATTCCCCCTCTATTTCACAGATTTTATACTGTACAGACTGTAACAGTTCTGCCCTGATCTGAACTAATAAGAGAACTGCCACAACGCCAGGGCAGGCGGATCTATTCTTGTCAATTACAAGTAACTAAACCTCAGGAAAAGGAGACTCTCCAGGTCAAAAACATTCTTATTATTCTATTTTAGCAAATAAGCAAGGATTTCTAACAACAAACAAAAAACAAAAAAAAAACAAAAAAAACCCACTTCCGACTGTTTTAACTTAAATATATTCGTAAGGAAAAAAGTAAACACAAAATGCATCCCCCGGATGTGCACAAACACGGCTCTTGTAAATAAATAAATAAATAAATAAATAAAATAAATAAACTTTGTCCCAGAAACAAACAAATTGTTCTTGAGTCCACTTTAATCCCCCACCTGTATGAATCCTACCACCAATCCGGCGGATCGAGTCCAAAAGAAACAACAGAAGTTGGAGTGTCATGATTTTTCCAGTTCTGTTTATTTTGTATGCCTTTTCCTTGTGTTCTGTTCTACTTCTTGTTTCTGGTTTTGACCTCTTGTCTTGTGTCCCTTGTTTCTTCTCAGTCCTTGTCAAGTTTCCCATTTGTTCACGTTTCTAGTCTTGTACTTATGTTTCCTGTTTTATTTTGAAAGTCCTTCTGTCTCCCCTTAATGCCGTGGGTTTTGCTTCCTGTCTTGTCCTGTCACACCTGATCCCTGATTGTTCTTCCCCAGCTGCTTCTCGTTTACCCCAATCACCTCATGTATTTAACCCTGGTGTTTTCCCCTTGTCTTTGTGGGCTCATTCCTGTTTCTTCTGCCTTGGATCTTTGTCTTCAGTGTCTCTCTGTTTCCAGTGTTCTCCCAAGTTTGAAAGGTATTTTTCGTTGGGACTTTGTTTTGTATTCTTGAGCTTTTGTAAAGGACTGTTTTTACGTTTGGACTTTTTTTCAAGGATTTGTTTTATGAGTTTTTGATCCTGCTTATAGTTATTAAAGTCATTTTTGGTTTAATCTGCATTTGGATCTTTTCCGTCATTCTTTGTTAGTTTCGGATTTACAAACCGTGACATGGAGAACAATGGTGGACGTGTTGGCGGCTGATCCCGCCAACCAGCTGGAACGTCGTGAGGCATGATCACCTCCTCAGTTGGCTCCTCAAAAAAGAGCTGGCTACATCTGGATACTAGTTAATCATTTCTCTGCAGGTTCATTTCTTGCCCGACAGTAAAATCCAATCAATGGGCTGGCTGTCATTCCACGACTGCTCCTCTCCACCATGACGCGTGTCTCTGTCCATATCACCGGAAAGTTGCAGCTGAGAGTGAGGGATTGCTGAGCTGGTTGCTGATTAGCAGCACCTGGCGAGTGAGCTCCTCCAGGGATCCTGCAACTCCTCTCAACATGTTCTCATGTTGACCCAATAAAGTTCCTTGATTCTGTATTGCCTCCTTTAATTGCTTGATCTTGGCTGGTTCCATTTCCTTAGGCGGGTGGACTTCTATCGGGATATGACCCAGAGGTAACGAGGTAAAGTTGGACCCAAAAGCTCAAAAGATCAGGCAGTGTAAAATTTGCAGTGATTTTAATTTGAGGCAGGGATAACACAACAAACAAATAACAGTCCAGTTGCTGCGGTGGTGGGAGCTCAAGGAGACCTGGAAGGAAAGCAGAGGAGAAAAAAGGTGAGCAAAAGGAAAAAACCATGAAACGACAGGCAGACCACAAAAACAGTAAGTACGCCCCTGTACGGGGACAGAGGCTTAGAGCCAGGAGCAAACAAAGCGAGCAGCAAACACTGGAAGAGCACAAACCAGGCGTCGTGTGTGCAATCCACCCGCGCTGCAGTCAACTGGAGAGTGGACTAAATAGGGTGCGGTGATTGGAGGCAACCGGGAACAGGTGTGGGAGACTGCAGCGTGCCTGAAGTCCCGCCTCCACAGAAAGGTGAAGGAGAGGAGCAGTGAGGGAGGGGGAGAGAGACTGAGAGGAAACTGTGAATCCTCACAGACACCTATTGACATATGGTCCTTTGACCACTTTGAACCACTTTGTGTTCATTATAAATAATCTGAAGTTTTTTTCTTGAGAGGCACAATTAATACTTTGACATTTATACACTTGGCGGCTGTGTCTCAGGAGGTAAGGGTCGTCCACTAAATGCAGAATTCTTCACTAAATAAGGGGATAAATCAGTAATACCCAAACAAACCCGAGAAATAAATGCAACTCAACTTCTCATCCTGACAACAGTAATTCAGTGGCCTCAGAGGTAGGTCACAGTGGGCTTTATGTTGACCTAAAGACAGGACAACGGACAGCTCTGCTCTAATGTAAATAGGTCAGTATAAAAGATTCAGGACCATGGACAGCTCCACATTGAATTGTTTATTTTGTTAAGATGCGATCACAGCTGTGTCATGAAAAACAATAATTGACTGTATACTACAAGTCGACCTTAACCCATTTATACACTTAAGATCATCAGGACAATATAATAAATAAAAAAATAAATCAACATATAAAGCCTTGAGCATTTCTGGAAACACATGAAAACTACAACAAAACATGAATGTCAAATAAGGTCATTATAAATTACATTTATTTTTCTTTCCTGCCTCTTAATTGCCATCATGTGGCTCAGGCTGACTCCCCCTCTTGCAAACTGAAGCATTTCTGGCCTCAAGAGCAGCAGCAGTCCTACTCATGGCCCCCAATCATCTCTGCATGACTCGCCTGTATTTGTGCTCTCAAGCCCAAAATGTTTTGGTTTAGACCTGCTGGACCACTGACCAGCTGACGTGAACTACTCGCTATAGCTGCAAATTTGCATCTTGTGCCTCTCTGTTTACTGCGTATTGTTCTTGTGCCATTGTTTGTTTTTGCTGCTCAGTGTAAAGAAGACGGTCAATCTCCTCAAAGTTTGCAGGAACAAGCCACCTATATGCCAGGCGGCTTATTGCAATCAGAGGCGCAAAGTGCGCTCAGATACCAAACTGTGTGGGCGTGTTAGCGCCGGCATGTGATTAGGGCAAATTCTTTTGAGGATAAGGCGCTGAAACAGGTCAGATTGCGTGAGCTTATTCTTCGCAAATGATGGCGCTATTAGCAGGAGCAATCCAGTCTTCATAGATCTGGCCCTTTATCTCATAAGGGGCCTGCAACAATGATACCAGACTTTGTGGGCCTTACAAAAACTGTCCTCTCAAACAGAGTAAAAGACCTAAAATTAATAAATATGTCAGCCATTCAAAAATGTCACTGGTCATTATGCAGTCAGACTCTCAGCCATAGTCATGAGCTTTGGGTTGAACTAGAACAGTGGGGCTGGAGATCCATATCTGGATCAGCCTCAGATATTCAATGAAGAGGCTGGAACTTCAACTTGACCTTGACTTACAGCTGCTGGTAGGATGGATCTCAAGGATCCACTTGAAGTGGATCAACAGCTGATTTGGATCATATTATTCACTTAATGCTGAGGTCCTCAATGTATCATCCTACTGGAAGAAGGAGACTCTAGGACTGGCAGAAGGGATTATTATTTCATCCTGTTTTCAGTTATCCTGATAAAATCAAGGCTTCATGTGTGAAATGGGCCTGACAGACAATCAGCTGAGAGCCTTTATCAACAACTCTGATCCTCCACTAGAGGGCCACATCATCAAGAAGGAACTGAGCTACCTCAGCACTGACATCAATCTTTCAGTAGAAGATAACTGCTGCTGTGAGGAGAACTTTCCTCACACTGAATGTTGAACATCAGCTAGTTCCTCCTGTTGATCTAAACCTTGTTGTAGAGATGGACCATTGGCTGTGGATCATTCTGACTGCTCTGCTCTTCTATGGTAAGAGACAACAAACAAAAAAACCTCTTCATGCTGAACATGAATCAGAGTCTGATCTTCAGGTGACTGAACTTAATGGACTTTTTTCTGTGGTCTGATCATCAGTTCTAAACTTACATGTTCTCTTTAAATCCAGAGTGTGAAGGACAAGACAGAGTGATCCAGACACCAAGAGATCATTGCCTTCGAAGGAGACTCAGTCACACTTGAATGTACATTTGAGACAACTGACACAGGTCCCACTCTGTTCTGGTACAGACAGGAACTTCATGATTTCCCAAAGTACATGTTGAAGTGTTATTCAGATCAACTAGAAAACAGTGATCAATTTAAGAAGGACAGATTTACTGCTGCAATCAATGGAAAATCATTTCCTCTGGAGATCCAGAAGCTTCATCTGTCTGACTCTGCTGTGTACTACTGTGCTCTGAGGCCCACAGTGACAGGAAACACCAAAACTCTGAACAAAAACCTCTGGACTGAAGATACTCTGGAACATCCACTAGAGGGAGTCATGCTCTGCTAACCAATGGTATTTTGGGATTCAGGCTTGATCTTCATCATTTGACAAAACAAAGCAACTCCATCTGAGTCTCCTCCCTCTGACTGCAGAGATGTTTGATGACAGAGAACTGATTGAGCTGAGAACATCAGAGCAAACTAAACTGATTCATACTGATCCTTCAGTCTCACCATCTCACCTCTGCACACATGGACAAACTCACTCTGATATTCATCTTCTCAGCTCTCACAGGTATGTGAATGAAATGTTTTCATTGCCAAGAATCAGTGAACAGTTCAGTAACATTATCATGTCATGACAAAGTCCTGTAACTGGAAGATCAGAAATTCTTCATCTAAAATGAAATCTCCTTGTTGTTTCTCATGTTGTAGGGATCATCTGTGAGGAGCTCACTCCAGTCAAAGATGAAGTGATCAGTCCAGAAGACAGCTCCATAACTCTGTCCTACAGATACTACAAGACCTTTTCTAGTAGTGACCATTTCTTCTGGTATCAACAACATCCAGGAAAACCTCCAGAGTTTGTCTTCTACATCTCTGGGTCCAATTACACAAAAGCAGCAAACTCTCTGGGATCAGACTCAAAGTTTTCTACCAAGTTGTTTGGAGAGAATCATCTGGACCTGCAGATCTCCTCTGCTGCTCTGTCTGACTCTGCTGTGTACTACTGTGCTGTGAGGCCCACAGTGACAGGAAACACCAAAACTCCGAACAAAAACACAAACTGACAGACAATCAGCTGAGAGCCTTTATCAACAACTCTGATCCTCCACTAGAGGGCCACATCATCAAGAAGGAACTGAGCTACCTCAGCACTGACATCAATCTTTCAGTAGAAGATAACTGCTGCTGTGAGGAGAACTTTCCTCACACTGAATGTTGAACATCAGCTAGTTCCTCCTGTTGATCTAAACCTTGTTGTAGAGATGGACCATTGGCTGTGGATCATTCTCACTGCTCTGCTCTTCTATGGTAAGAAAGAAGACGGAAAAGATGTAATCTTAATGAACAGACATGTAGAAAAGACCAGGGTTCTCTGAATATTGTTTTTGTTATTTCCAAAAAATAACTTCACAACAAAGTAATGTCTTCTCTTGAACCTTGTTTGTCTCATCACTTCTTTTTCTCGTCCACTTCAGGACAAACAGCTGCAGACAAAATCTCTCCTGTGGACAAAGAAGTCAGAGGAACAGAAGGACAATCTGTCACACTCAGATGTACCTATGAGACAACAGAGCAGTACATTTACCTTCACTGGTACAGACATCACTCTGACCTTCAGGCACCTCAGTTTATATTAAAGAAAGGGGCACGATTATGGAGTCAGTATGAATACATCCCAGACCAACGATATGGATCTCAGGCCTCCAGCAGCTCCACTCAGCTGACCATCACAAAGCTAACCCTGGCAGACACAGCTCTCTACTACTGTGCTTTAGACACACAGTGATACAAAGTGTAGAAGAGGCTGTACAAAAACCTGAACACAGATATCTGACTACTCTTCAAAGAGGAGGGAAGTGGGATTCAAACCACAGCTTCATGTCAGATGGATTCTGATGGTTCCTGTTTTATCAGACTCTCTGTGGTCACAGCTGCTCATCAAACTCTGAGGGAGGATTCACATCAGCATTCAGACACCTCAGTATGAAGAGACACAGACAAAACACAAACAAGACAAATAAAGACCTCTGATGGTCCACAAGGTCTTGGACTTTCTCGGAAGTTAATCTGACTCTGAAGAGGGCGTAGATCAGACCACCATACAAGAAAACAGGACATTAAAAACTTCCATGTGTCAGGGAATTAACCCAAAAGAAACTAACAAAAACAAAGATGCAGGACCCAATTGCAGAAATTACAAAAAAAGGCTTTATTTTAAACTCCTAAGAATCTCAGTCCCAAAAGGTCAAAACCAAGTCCACAACAGAAACTCCAAAAAAACAAAACCAAGTAACAACAAAAAAACCCGAACAGAAACTACCTTAAACACTCTGGAGAAACACGAGGGAGCACAGGAGACATGGTGAGGAGGAAGACGAATGACCCAACAAAGAGAACAGGGAAAGCAGAGACTAAATACACTGGGGAAACAATCAACCACAGGTGAAACAATGACACAGGTGGAGGGAATCATCATCAAGGAGGCACAGAAGGGAGGGCAGGAAAACACCATGAGGAACAAAGGGATTTCAAAATAATACAGGAAACGAGAGACAAGGCAAACAGTACACAAAACGGGTAACTTAACCAGGATCAAAAACAGGGGCAAGACAGTAAAACAGGGAACACCAGGAGGTCTAAGAGGGGAACATAATACAAAATAACAGAATCGTCGAATCCCGACACCATGATCAACAAGTAAACACAGAGTGTATATAGGAAGCTGCAGACGGAGTCATCTTACTGTATTTAAGTCTTTGTCAGAGATCAAAACACAAAGAAAACTGATGTGGCACATCTGTGTATGTGGATGGCTCATTTGCAGCATGTCATTCCCCCTCTATTCACTGATTTTATACTGTACAGACTGTCCTCTCATAAAAGAGTAAAAGACTTCAAATTGATCAACAGTCAGCTATTCAAACATGTCACTGGTCGTCCCATCTGCAGTCAGACTCTCACCTTTGGTCATGAGCGTTGGGTTGATCTTGACCAGACGTCGGCTGGAGCCACATGTGGCCCTTCCACCCCTCACCAGAGGCTGTCTGGACTTGGACAAGAAAGCACAAAACTTTCCTTTTTATTGCATTAAACTTTTATTTATTGATGCTATTTCTGCATGTTTTAGCACCATCTGCAAAACACGTGCATTCCTTCATCAAATGATGATTTCTTTGTGCTTTGACATCTTGTCCACTGTAACACTCGTCATGTGTTGGCCTCCCCTCTGTGTGACCGTCAGCAGCCTGTAGGGGCAGCAGAACGCTGCTGGACGTTACCTGTTACATCGTTTTAAACATTTGATGAAGCTCATCCAGCTGATTCTTGAAGCAGCCTCTTAATTCAGAAACAGCAGCTGCTGCTGTGAAGGGATGGAGGGTCAAACTTGTTAAAACTGAGGCATGTTGGTGATAAAGTTTTGTAAAAGACCAGAGAAACGTGGGAGACATTAAATTCAGCACAATCATGACCTGCTGTTTGAAGTGGAGGGATTTTACACAAAGATATCAGGTGTATGTTTTTTATTATCATGTCTATAGCTGTCAGTCTCTCTTCACCTCACTCTCTCTCATTCAGTAGACTCCAGACTCAGGTGAGTGTGAGTTACTGTGTTACATGTTCATCACACATATTTTTGAAAAGACATCATGATTGACATAAAACTAAAAACTGATTAAGGATTAAAGTGAGATGAGCTTTAAAACAAGAAAAGAGATTTCAAGGAGCAAGTCAAAGATCAAAACACCACCTCACGATTATTAAAATAAATTAAACACAAAAAGTGATCTGAATGCAGCAAAGACATGATTTAAGTTAACAACAACAACAACAACAACAGTGAAAACGGGCTAAAATAAATTCAGTAGGTTTTAACCCTACCCTAACCCTAACCCTTTTCTGACAAGCCCTGTTATCAAAATAAACACATCATACTAATGACATAACTGTCCTAGACGGCATTAGCCTGACACCAAGGACAACTTGTTCTTAGCCCAACGTCCACTATTTTAGTGTGTGTGTGTGTGTGTGTGTATATGCGTGTGTGAATATTTGTGCATGAGTGAAACGTTGTGTGCATGCGTGTGAGTAGATGCTTATGTAAATAGGGGTGGGTAGGTGGGTTTGAGGGAATGTTTTTATTTTTATGTAAAGCACTTTGAGTTACATTATTTGGATGAAAAGCGCTTTATAAATAAAGTTTGATTGATTGATTGAACTGATTGAACTTGTGGGGTACTATCTGATCAGGATTTGTCCTTAAACTCCCTCATCAAACAAATTTAAAGAACAGCCTAATTTCACCTTGTTGTCAGTGATCCTGATAAAATCAAGGCTGCATGTGTGAAATGGGCCTGACAGACAATCAGCTGAGAGCCTTTATCAACAACTCTGATCCTCCACTAGAGGGCCACATCATCAAGAAGGAACTGAGCTACCTCAGCACTGACATCAATCTTTCAGTAGAAGATAACTGCTGCTGTGAGGAGAACTTTCCTCACACTGAATGTTGAACATCAGCTAGTTCCTCCTGTTGATCTAAACCTTGTTGTAGAGATGGACCATTGGCTGTGGATCATTCTGACTGCTCTGCTCTTCTATGGTAAGAGACAACAAACAACAAAACATCATTATGTTGATCATGGACGAGAGTCTGATCTTTAGGTGACCTAACTTAATAGACTGTTTTCTGTGGTCTGATCATCAGTTCTAATCTTACATGTTCTCTTTTAATCCAGAGTGTGAAGGAGAAGACAGAGTGAACCAACCATCAGGAGATATCATTGTCTTTGAAGGAGATGAAGTCACGCTTGAATGTACATTTCAGACCACTGACCAAGTATCCACCAAGTACTTGTTTTGGTACAAGCAAGATGTTGGTGGTGTCCAAAAGTACCTGTGGAAAGGCTACTCAACAATTGCAGAAAATACAGATAAGTTTAAAGCTACAATCAATGAGAAATCAGTTCCTCTGAAGATCCAGAAGCTTCATCTGTCTGACTCTGCTGTGTACTACTGTGCTGTGAGGCCCACAGTGACAGGAAACACCAAAACTCTGAACAAAAACCTCTGGACTGAAGATACTCTGGAACATCCACTAGAGGGAGTCATGCTCTGCTAACCAATGGTATTTTGGGATTCAGGCTTGATCTTCATCATTTGACAAAACAAAGCAACTCCATCTGAGTCTCCTCCCTCTGACTGCAGAGATGTTTGATGACAGAGAACTGATTGAGCTGAGAACATCAGAGCAAACTAAACTGATTCATACTGATCCTTCAGTCTCACCATCTCACCTCTGCACACATGGACAAACTCACTCTGATATTCATCTTCTCAGCTCTCACAGGTATGTGAATGATGCTCAGTGTTGGATGATGTTGGATGACAAACTTTCATTTCACTTCCTTCTGATAAATAATATCAAACCTGCAGATAAGAGCAGGAATCTCTGTCCTGATCAGGATTTTTGTTCTGAAGATCATCAATCAAAACAATCAGAACAAAGTCATGTCTTCTCTTGAACCTTGTTTGTCTCATCACTTCTTTTTCTCGTCCACTTCAGGACAAACAGCTGCAGACAAAATCTCTCATGTGGACAAAGAAGTCAGAGGAACAGAAGGACAATCTGTCACACTCAGACGTCACTATGAGACAGGATACCAGAATGTTCTGCTTTACTGGTACAGACATCACTCTGACCTTCAGGCACCTCAGTTTATACTCTGGAAAGGAGCATGAGGATACACAAGCTCATATATCCCAGACCAACGATATAGATCCCAGACCTCCAGCAGCTCCACTGAGCTGACCATCACAAAGCTAACCCTGGCAGACACAGCTCTCTACTACTGTGCTTTAGACACACAGTGATACAAAGTGTAGAAGAGGCTGTACAAAAACCTGAACACAGATATCTGACTACTCTTCAAAGAGGAGGGAAGTGGGATTCAAACCACAGCTTCATGTCAGATGGATTCTGATGGTTCCTGTTTTATCAGACTCTCTGTGGTCACAGCTGCTCATCAAACTCTGTTGATCACTGTTGAATAGAAACTGTCAGTCGTCTGAATAAGACAGTGCTGTGAATGACAGGTGTCTGTGTGATCAGGCTCCTCCTCTAATCCTCCATCTTAGTGTTGATGTGGACCAAACAGAGAGACCACAGCCTTCTTCATCCTTGCTGGAGCTCAGAGTTATTCACACTGCAGATATGAAGCCACACCAAAACTATCTCAAGGCTGATCATCAAAAATAAGAATAGATGAAAACTTCCACAAGCTGACGTCTCCTCAAGTTCAAGCTCCATTCCAAGTATTATCAAGTATAATAACCATGTTATCAGTTCATTGGCCTTCTATAAAAAGGATGGTTAACCGTAGGAAGTTCATCCATCTGTTGTGTTCCTGAGCATGTTCAGACTGTGTCAGAGCATTTCCCTCTCTCCCTGCAGGCTCTGGGTTTTCCTGATGACCTCCCTGATGTTCACTGTCCTCGCTGTGATTCACCTAACAAGTTCATGTACATGTTCAGAGCCTTATACAGCCTCAGAAACATGCAAACGGCCAGTTACAGATGTTTAGGCCAAAGCTGATTGATTACTGTGTGGAAACACTCAGCTTTATTTTTAAAAAAGTTTTTATGACATTTTACATCAATCTCATCATTACATCCATTGGAATGGACATTCAAATTGACAATAAAATACAGGTTTGTGAATATGTTTTTTTTTCTCAATTATTTTTTATGTTGGAGAGGAGTCAGAATCCATTTTTTAAATTGCAGAGCAGAACAATGTGGGTCTGAAGGGGTTAAAACATCCTCCCCTTGATTGAGGCACATTTGCTTACTTCAGGCCTATATCAATCCTTCTGACTACAGGCTAATCAGTTTTGTGAATTCCTGCAAAACATCAGCTTGTTTGAAGACTTTCAGTCAGGATTTAGAGTTCACCACAGCACAGAGACTGCTCTAGTTAAAGTAGCAAGTGATTTACTCAGAACTTAAGATGGTGGACTTCTCTCTGTACTTGTTCTGTAAGATCTCAGTGCAGTTATTGACACCATAGATCAGAATGTCCTTCTGCATAGATTAGAAGAATTACTCAGGAGTACAGGGACTGATTTAAATTGGTTCAAGTCCTACTTATCTGATAGATATCATGTTGTACACATGAACCAAAAGTCTTCAGTGTACACTAAAGTCACTTATGGAGTTCCTCAAGGTTCTGTACTAGGTCCAAATCTCTTCTCCTTATGTATGATTCCTTTCGGTGATGTCATTTAGAAAAATTAATCAATTTACATTGCTATGCTGACGATTCTCAACTGTACCTGTCTACTAAGCCTGATGAAACAAATGACTTGTGGAAACTAGAAGCCTGTCTAAAAGGCCATTAGGACCTGGATGGACAGGAATTTTCTTCTTAACTCAGACAGACAGAGGTCATTGTGCTGGGCCCCCGACAACTTAGAGGAACCTTTTCTAATGATATAACTGCCCTCAATGGCATCAGCTGGTCATCCAACACCACTGTTAGAAATCTTGGGTTAGTAGTTGATCAGGATTTGTCCTTCAACTCTCACAAAAAAAACAAATTTTAAGAACAGCCTTTATTCATCTTCATAGCATGTCTAAAATCAGACCTATCCTGTCTCAGAGTTATGCTGAAAAGCTAGTCCATGCTTTTGTTACCTCTAGACTGGACTATTGTAATTCTCTTCTTTCAGGCTGTCCCAGTAAGTCTCTTAAGACGCTTCGGCTGGTTCAAAATGCTGCAGCACGTGTACTGACTAGAACTAGGAGAAGAGACCACATTACTCCAGTATTAGCCTCTCTGCATTGGCTTCAATCAAATCTAGAATAGAATTCAAGATTCTTCTTCTCACCTATAAAGCTCTCAGTGGACAGGCACCAGTTTACCTCAAAGAGCTTGTAGTGTCGTACAACCCCTCTAGAACATTACGCTCCCAAAATGCTGGCCTGCTCGTGGTACCATCAGTCTCTAGAAGTAGTCTGGGAGGTAGAGCCTTCAGTTATCAGGCTCCTCTTCTCTGGAACCATTTACCGACCACGGTTCAGGAGGAGACACCCTCTCTACCTTTAAGGCTAGACTTAAAACATTCCTCTGTGATAAAGCTTTCAGTTAGGGACCAGCTCATAGTCCATAGTTTAGACACATAGTTAAGATGCAATAGGCTTAGACTACTGGGGGGCTGCACACTAAGCTCCTCCCTCTCTGTCTCTCTAACACTCTCTCTACGTGTCCTGTCTCTTTAATCCCTTTCACACTCACAAACAAACCCCAAATTATCCAGACATTTTCAGAGCGAGCTGTATGTGTGAAAACAAACAGCCAACTTTTTCATTCAGACTCTACAGATATCATTTCCTCTCACCCCCATAGTATTTTATTAGAGCAAAGTCTGAGTAGGCTCATGTGTGGAGACTGCAGCGAATGACCAGGAAAATTCACTGAGGAGAGTGGGCGGGGTGATGACATCATCCTGTGTGACCTCCATGAACCAGGAAAAGGAGACTTGACCGGACGGATCAAAACAACCACTGAGGTTTCTCAGACTGTAAGGGGAGAACACAAACTCACATGTGCTTCTGGACATCAGAAGAGTTGTTTCCACGAAACATCATCAAAGTCCTGTAGGACATCTGCTCCAGAGTGATCACCAACGGATCTCTCGCCTATTTAAAGAGCTGCTGGTGGATACAGAGATGAAACTCTGCAGGTTTCTGTCTCCTCTGTTGTCATCATGCACATAGTGGCGCTGCTTCACATTCACTTCTGAGTGCCACAGTGCACTTCTCAACTCTTCAGTCGATGCTACTGATACACTGTTGAACACGTACCACTGAAGGGAGGATATAAATTCTTTGTCCACTTTGACATTATGAACACCGACTTCCGCTGCATATGTTTGACCTGTTGCTGCCTGTTGGTACGGTGGCCCTGAAGGACAATGGAAAAAAACATTTCAAAAAGCGCAAAAACCTTGCACAGGACACGAAAACATTTCACAGAACACAAAAATAATTTCAGGGATCATGAACATTTCAAGAAACCAAAAAGGGTGGACCATGCTACTTGTCTCTGATTGGCTTAACTGAAGCACATCAGGCATCACTCTAACATCATTTCCTGTTTACACTGAACACTGCTACAGCACAGCCAGCGCCAAAATTCAAGTGTTTTCCAGGATGGAAGAGGAGCTTGCGTTGATAGAGCTGTACTTCAACAATGGACAAGCGTATAGTGTGATTTTAGAAATGCTCTCCACATATCATGACATACATATATCCCTCTTCCGGGAGTGAGGGACCGCTGGCGAGCGAGGGACCGCTGGCAAGCTGCTGCCGCGCCTCCTCCGCTGTTTGCTATTTTGTCATTCCACATCGACTTATTTAATATTGTTCCGTGTGAATTACGGATTTTAAACCTATGTGTTGGATTGGTTTGTTCAATCTAACACTCTGAGACACCGAACAGCAGTTAAACAGTCTCTACCTGTTTGCTGCTACTGCCTCGCCTCTCGTTAGCCAGAAGCTAGCGCCACCGGTACAGGGCTCACCTGTACGGGACTCCCGTGGCTCCTCTCCGCACTCTGTGGCTGGATAGCCTGCCCTGCTGTGCCCTACAAAGCACACCCGCTCGGGCCGGTCCACTGCCACTCAGCCTGCCTTCCTGGATGCTTACCTGCGCCCACGGATTGCTGTCAACACGGAGGACGCTGCCTCCTCGGCACACCGATACCCCGTTGGTGTCCGCCTGCAGGCCGGCTAGCCTGCTGCTACTCCCCGGAGCTGTCCAACGGGTTTCTCCAGAGAAGCTACAACCAGCTCGCTCCACTCCTCCGCCTCCACCGCGCTGGTTCTGTGGCTGCACCATAATCACCTGGTTCATCTACTGCTGGATTACATTTCTGCCGATCTCACATCATGTGGATTCTTCATCTATTTCTCTGGATTGCGCTGTGTTTGACTCTCACGAGCGCCACTCTGCCACTCCGTTACTCAGTAGCAGAGATGCTGCGTCTCCGGACCTTCTCAAGGACTCCCCCCCTCAGCTTGCACCCCACCACTACCTTCTCAAGCGTCCACGATACATCCACCGAGGCTCTGGACGGAACTTTCAGTACTCTCAACACAACAGTAGCACAAACATCCGCTCGTTCTGGTCCACTAAGCCCCGCCCCCCTCCCCGCACTGTCCGTCCTATCAGTCCTGTCAATCAAGGTGTACTGTCCCCCCTGCTCAAAGCAGCCACATACACACCACTCACCAGCCTGAAACTCTGCTTGTTTAATGTCAGATCCCTCACTAATAACGCTCTCTTAATCGCTGACTTTATTCTGGAGCGTAACCTTGACATTCTGTGCCTCACCGAGACTTGGCAGCAACCAAACAACTTCTCCCACCTTAATGAGGCTGCCCCACCGGGTTTTTCTTTTATTAGTAAACCCCATGCTACTGGGAGGGGGGGTGGCCTCGCCCTCCTTCACCGTAATAATATCAAAGTCACTGCTGTCACTGTCCCCCATCACTCCTCTTTTGAATGCTTAGCTGTAAAGCTCACAGGACCCAAACCCACTATCATTGTTACCATCTACAGACCACCAAAACCCTCTGCCGTTTTCCTCAATGAATTCTCATCACTACTAACATTTGTATGTGCAGTGTCCCCCACTGTTATCCTCCTTGGCGATTTCAACATCCACATTGACAACCCATCTAGTATCTTTACCAACGACTTCACATCACACCTGGACTGTCTTGGTATCACACAATATGTCAACCTCCCAACCCATAAAAAAGGTAACATACTGGATCTAATCTGCTGCACTGACATCACTCCCACTAACCTTGATGTCACTGATTTCCCCATTTCTGATCACAAAGCTGTACTTTTTGACATTAACATCCAACTACACAAAGCCAAAGAACAATGGACCATCTCCTTCAGAAACATCAGGAATATCAACATCACAGATCTCTCCTCCTTGATTAGCTCCTACCCCAGCCCTCCCCCAGCATCCTCCCCTGCTGACCTGGTGACACAATACAACAACTGCCTCTCCTCTTCCTTAACCACCCTGGCTCCCCTGAAAACCCGCTCAGTCTCATTCACTCATAGTGCTCCCTGGTTCACCCCTGACCTCCGGCAGCTCAAAACCACTGGCCGTCGACTGGAGCGACTATACAAAAAGACCGGACTCACTGTACACAGACAAATGTACACGGACCACCTTCATCACTACAAGAACGCCCTCATCACTGCCAAATCTTCATATTACTTCAACCTCATCAACACTGGTACAGGTAACAACCTGAGTTCTCTTCTCAACAGTCAGCCACTTACTACAGCCCCCTAAAACCCTCCCTCCAGACATCTCCACCGATCAGTGCACTGCCTTCCTGAACTGGCCTCATCTTGCCCCTCCTCAAATGATCCGGCGTGGACGATCACCACTGGCCAACCTATCATCAGCTCTCTCTCTGACTTCACCCCAGTATCAGAACACACCATCTCTGAACTGATCCATAAAGCCAAACCCACCACCTGTCAGCTTGATGCTCTTCCCAACTCCCTTGTCAAAGCCTGTCTGTCATCCATCTCTCCCATGATCACCAACATCGTTAACTCCTCCCTCACCATTGGTACTGTACCCCCCACTCTCAAACTGGCTGCTATCACACCCATCCTAAAAAAACCTGGTGCTGACCCAGCTGACCTTAATCTCTACCGACCCATTTCCAACCTCCCCCTCATCTCACAAACACCTGAAAGGGTGGTTGCCGCACAACTACAGTCCCACCTCGACACAAACAACCTCCATGAACCCTTCCAATCTGGTTTCCGCCCAAAACACAGCACTGAAACAGCCCTAGTAAAAATTACCAATGACTCCTCTGTGCAGCTGACTCTGGACTACTCACCATCCTCATCCTCCTTGACCTCAGCGCAGCTTTCGACACCATCTCCCACCCACTGCTCCTGGACCGCCAACAATTCGTGCAACTAAGGTACCACAAGTCTGGGTGTTTGGGTGTTTCACTGGGTGTCCCCCAAGGGTCAGTCTTGGGTCCACTTCTCTTCATCATTTACCTCCTCCCCCTGGGCACACTCCTCCGTCACCATGGGATCCAATTTCACTGGTACGCCGATGACACACAGGTCTACATCTCCTCCAAACCCACCATTGCCATCCCTCCCACCTCCCTCATCACCTGCCTTGAAGACATCCGGAGCTGGATGAGCAGGAACTTCCTGAAGCTTAATGGCAATAAAACCAAGGCCCTGCTCATCGGCTCCAAATCCACTCTCACCAAATCACAACACATTCCAGCTCCACCCATAACCATCGACAGATTCCCTGTACCCTTCTCCCCCCAAGTCAAGAGCCTCGGCGTCATTCTGGACAGCACCCTCTCATTTGCACCTCATATTCAAAACATCATC
Source organism: Cetoscarus ocellatus (assembly GCA_037902135.1). Lineage (NCBI taxonomy): Eukaryota > Metazoa > Chordata > Actinopteri > Labriformes > Labridae > Cetoscarus > Cetoscarus ocellatus. The sequence continues at coordinate 188,451 of JBAMNC010002110.1, forward strand.
CGGACTTCATTCTTCCACCTCTGCAACATTTCCAGACTCCGCCCATCACTGTCCCAATCCAGCACCGAAATCCTGGTCCACTCATTTGTCACATCCCGCATCGACTACTGCTACGCCCTCCTCACCGGACTCCCCACCAAACTCATCAACAGACTGCAACTCATTCAGAACTCGGCTGCCCGGATCATCACCCGCACCAAATCATCTGACCACATCACCCCTGTTGTCATCCAGCTTCACTGGCTCCCTGTACAATACCGCATCCACTACAAAAACCTTCTCCTCACCTACAAAGCTCTCCACAACCTAGCCCCCACTTACCTCTGCGATCTCCTTCATGAATACACTCCCTCCCGCATCCTCCGCTCAACCTCTGCTGGACTGTTATTCACCCCCACATCACGCCTCAGTACCATGGGTGCCCGAGCCTTCAGCTGCTCAGCACCCAGACTCTGGAACTCCCTCCCCCCACACAAAATACAGTCAGACTCCATCACCTCATTCAGATCCCAACTCAAAACTCATCTGTTCAAACTGGCATATTCCCTCTAACTGGACATTGTTCACACCACTTGCTTTTATGTTGATGTTTTGTTTTTAAAATGTTTGCAATGGCTGATGCTTTTATGCTTTTACTCCTGTAAGGTGACCTTGGGTGCCTTGAAAGGCGCCCCCCAATAAAATTTATTATTATTATTATTATATCTGTTGGAACCCTTAAATCACACTTCAAGGACCTCGGACTACAAACGGGGATGTATTTTCTTCATTGATGGCCGTAAGGAGGGCAATATCATCAGAGCTGCTGGGACCTGGACTACTGTTTGGATACCGAACGATGTGGATTACTCTGAAGCAGAAACATGGTCTGTGTGTCAAGAGGGAGACCGTCATGCTCCGGCAGTTGAATCCAGGTCACAGGTTTATCCGTCGTACTTATCATTCAATCGGTCCGAACTACCTGTGGCATGTAGACGGGTCCGACAAATTAAAACCCTTTGGGTTTGTGAAAATGGACTGTTTAGTCCTCGCCTGAACCATGTTAAGCTCATGTTTACACCCAGGAGCAGCACAGTAGTGTCCCCTCTTTTTTCTTCTCTACTCTCTTGGCTCACAGTCTCCATCGTTCCCTCTGTTTTCTCTTTCTGTCATGTCTCACTGTGATGCTCGAAGCAGGTTCGCAAAGCCAACCAAAACTTACATTAGTCACGTTTGTTATATAATTATTGATAAGAATAGGAATCTGTCTGGTGAACAATGTTAATTTGGTCGACTGTTTCACTTATAAGTCAGCTTACTCTTGTTATAATATCAGTTTTTACACAACCAATGAGCTGCTGTTTGAACTTTACTGTATGTAGCTTTCACTAAATAGATTTTACTTTAACCAAAAATGCCTTTTTAAAGAGAGGTTAACAAGAAACCAGAGGGTCTAAACAGTGTTTTATGTTATAATTGGTTTATCCAACATAGATGAGTTATCTTATGCATTTTAGCTTCACATTTTAAGTATTTTTTGTTGAAGCCACAAATACCATTTTTTCCCTGAGGGATCAACTGGAATCTTTTCCGTTTCAATAAGTAATGCAGGATTGGGGAGGTTTTACAGGCCCCACAGCAATGCCTCAGCGCCTTGGCTTGCAGGACATCCAACCTACTTAATGCTGTTTTTGATGTAGCAGCATATACAATACAGCCATAATCTAGTACCAATCTGATCATGGCTTGATATATTGGCAGCAGTGTTTCTCTATCAGCCCCCCACTCACACCCGTCAGGAAGTTTACTTTTAAAGCCAAAGATGACAAACTTAGTCTTGAACACTGAGATCCTGAAACCCACCCAAACTTGTGTGGTTCTTTCTTTTTAAAAAATCCTTTATCCAATCAAACATTCATCTCCTTACTCCTACATCACAGATCTTAATTAGTGGTCCCACCTTCCACAGAGAGTCATACACTTTTTCAATATTCAAGAACACACTCACCACTGCCTCTTTATTATTACGTAAATGCCCTTTTGATATCATAATCTAATATCGCAACAGACTCCATCATGGACCGTCCATTCGTAAAACCATTTTATTGCCCTCTCTGTTGACGCCGTAAACCCATATTCTGAAAAATACGTTCGAGAATGGCGTAAGTTTTTCCAATCAGAGACAAATACTATGGTCCCACCCTTTCTGGTTTCATGAAATGTATTTCATGATCCCTGAAATGTTTTTGTGTTCTGTGAAATGTTTATGCGCTTTTTGAAATGTTTATTCCCATTGTCCTTCAGGGCCACCGTATGTCGGTGAACCCCTGACCCCCTCAACAACTTTGTACATCCAGCAAAACAAACTCCCTGCTGAGAGAAGAAAGTGTGAATGATCATGGCAGTAATTTACCCGCGCAGACAACCCTGCAGTTATCCTGATAAAATCAAGGCTGCATGTGTGAAATGGGCCTGACAGACAATCAGCTGAGAGCCTTTATCAACAACTCTGATCCTCCACTAGAGGGCCACATCATCAAGAAGGAACTGAGCTACCTCAGCACTGACATCAATCTTTCAGTAGAAGATAACTGCTGCTGTGAGGAGAACTTTCCTCACACTGAATGTTGAACATCAGCTAGTTCCTCCTGTTGATCTAAACCTTGTTGTAGAGATGGACCATTGGCTGTGGATCATTCTGACTGCTCTGCTCTTCTATGGTAAGAGACAACAAACAACAAAACATCATTATTGTAAACATGTTAGTCTGATACATAGATTAAAACTGAATCAACATTAAAAGCATGAACACATATGAATGTGACACAGAAACACAGTTCATCATGTCAGACATTAAAAATATTCTTGATGGGTGAAGATTGGATGATCAAAAAGTCCATTTTGGACCTTGTTCACAGATTTGAGACAGAAAATCTAAATTATCTCTGTAACCACTGAATATTGATGGAAAAACCTTGAAGCATTAATCTAAGTGTATTTCTCCTTCAGGTGTCAGCTGTGAAGATCTCACTCCAGAGAAGAATGAAGAGTTCAGTTTAGAAGACAGCTCTGTTACTCTGTCCTACAGATACTCCAAACAAGCTGCTGCTGGTGATTATTTCTTCTGGTATCGACAATATCCAGGAGAACCTCCAGAGTTCCTCATGTCCATCTCAGGGAGTAATTTTAAAACAACATCTGAGTCTCTGAAACAGGAGACACGTTTTGTGACTGAACTGTCTGAAGACAAGCAGCGAGTGGACCTGCAGATCTCCTCTGCTGCTCTGTCTGACTCTGCTGTGTACTACTGTGCTGTGAAGCCCACAGTGACAGGAAACACCAAAACTCTGAACAAAAACCTCTGGAGAGGAGACCACAATGCACCACAACATCCACCAGGGGGAGTCAGTCACTGACAAAGTTTGATCAGTCAAAAGTTTTAACTTCTTCAGAAACTGCTCCTGAGAGCTGTTGGTGTTTTCACTCTGGCCTGATATCACACAGACTCTGGAGAGAGTGCAGTCACTGTGTGAGAGACTAAACCACTGATTAGACCACCTCTGTCTCATTACTGCCACCATCACCTCTTTGACCTCTTTGCTGTTGTTGTTGCTGGATGTCTCTGATGGGACCGCGTAGTCAAAGATTCAAAAGGCATGCAGGACAAAGTGGAAAGAATTGATGAGGGACCTGTTCATCATCTGAATAAATTATATCAAATCCTAATGCTCATTATCGATTCTCAGTCTGAACTGATTTTTATTCCCGCCCCTGATCATGAGGCCCAATTATTTTTTAATGTCCCTTTAAAAATCATACTTATTCATCCTTGAGTCAAAGTTGACATTTGAGTAAAAAAAGAATTGCAAGGCGTTGTTGAGATATAGCCTTCAAAAACAGTAAGTGACCATGATGACAGATAACCTTTGACCTCCAAAATCTTCTCAGGTCATCTATCAGTGTGAGAGGAAAAATGTGAACAGTAAAAACAAAACATTTATAGTTTTCTAAAGATACAGCATATAATCTCTGGATGACCTCCATGACCCTGACCTTTGACTTCCTAAGTCTACTCAGTATCACTGAATCCAGCTCAGCACTTGGTCAAAGTTTATAGAAACTTCCAAGACGAATTGTTGGAATATCTTGTTTACAGTGACTGTGACCAATAAGGATGGACAGATGGACAAAGGATCAGTCTAAAAACATAACGCCTCAGCCTCTGCTGTCCCCGACACAAAGATACAAGAGACAAAAGACTGAAGAAAACATTCAAGAAACACTATGGCAGAAAAGCAGAGATGGTAATGAAGTGTTGGCAGATGTTATTCTTTCAATAAAATAAAAATCATAACTTGAGGAGAACAGTTTGACCCTGTGGCTCCTCCCACTGATGATAACCTAACCAATGAAATGATCTTGATCTGTAAAGTGGAGATAATGAAGCTTCTCAAACTGAACTATCAGCACAATCAGCTCAGTGTTGAGGACTCACAGCTGTGAAGAACAGCAGCTGCTTTGGTCTGATTTGATTTCAGAGGAAGAACATTTCATATCTTCAGTCTGATTGGCTGGAACATCTCCAAAGACATGCTGATTCACCTCTTTATATTCAGCTCTTATTTTATAGGTGAGTCTTCATATTCATATACATCTATCATTTCAACCAGCTTTTCAGAACAACTCATCTGTCCAACATTTCACAAGTACAGCGTCATCTATGTGAGCTCAGATTTACTGGGACACAAACAGACCATTTTCTTGAATCCATCTCAAAATGATAAAGGCTGAGCCATGAACCAGAGGACCTCTTCTCAGCCTGTTGATGAGGGAATCTCCTGCAGACTAACTGACACAATCATCTTCATTTTACAGCCCTGGGCTCCATGAACACCATCAACCCAGAAAGAGCTGAAGAAAATGTTGGAGAGGGACAAAACATCAACCTGACCTGTACATATGAGGGTCAGATCCACAACATCCAGTGGTACAGACAATACCTGAGATCCAGACCAGAGTTCCTGCTCTACATCACAGAGGGAGGATTAATTCATCCAACAGATTCAGATTTCACAGCTCACATTAACAAGGACAAGAAAGAAGTGAAACTAGAGATCATCTCTGCTGCTCTGTCTGACTCTGCTGTGTACTACTGTGCTCTGAGGCCCACAGTGACAGGAAACACCAAAACTCTGAACAAAAACCTCTGGACTGAAGATACTCTGGAACATCCACTAGAGGGAGTCATGCTCTGCTAACCAATGGTATTTTGGGATTCAGGCTTGATCTTCATCATTTGACAAAACAAAGCAACTCCATCTGAGTCTCCTCCCTCTGACTGCAGAGATGTTTGATGACAGAGAACTGATTGAGCTGAGAACATCAGAGCAAACTAAACTGATTCATACTGATCCTTCAGTCTCACCATCTCACCTCTGCACACATGGACAAACTCACTCTGATATTCATCTTCTCAGCTCTCACAGGTATGTGAATGATGCTCAGTCTTGGATGATGTTTGATGACAAACTTTCATTTCACTTCCTTCTGATAAATAATATCAAACCTGCAGATAAGAGCAGGAATCTCTGTCCTGATCAGGATTTTTGTTCTGAAGATCATCAATCAAAACAATCAGAACAAAGTAATGTCTTCTCTTGAACCTTGTTTGTCTCATCATTTCTTTTTCTCGTCCACTTCAGGACAAACAGCTGCAGACAAAATCTCTCATGTGGACAAAGAAGTCAGAGGAACAGAAGGACAATCTGTCACACTCACATGTACCTATGACACAACATACCAGTACATTTACCTTCACTGGTACAGACATCACTCTGACCTTCAGGCACCTCAGTTTATACTCTGGAAAGAAGCACGAGGATACACAAGCTCATACATCCCAGATAAACGATATGGATCCCAGACCTCCAGCAGCTCCACTCAGCTGACCATCACAAAGCTAACCCTGGCAGACACAGCTCTCTACTACTGTGCTTTAGACACACAGTGATACAAAGTGTAGAAGAGGCTGTACAAAAACCTGAATACAGATATCTGACTACTCTTCAAAGAGGAGGGAAGTGTGATTCAAACCACAGCTTCATGTCAGATGGATTCTGATGGTTCCTGTTTTATCAGACTCTCTGTGGTCACAGCTGCTAATCAAACTCTGAGGGAGGATTCACATCAGCATTCAGACACCTCAGTATGAGGAGACACAGACAAAACACAAACAAGACAAATAAAGACCTCTGATGGTCCACAAAGATTGGGACATTTTTTGTAAGTTAGTCTGACTCTGACCTTGTCTAGACAAAAACCTACAGGGGACCTCAAGGGAGCTTAGACCGGACCAGCATACAAGAACACAGGACGTCTGTGTAGATTCTCATTCATCCAGGTCATGGTCATTCTGAAGATTCAAAGGCAAGGCAACTGGACTGTGTAGAGTTTGTTGGGAAGACGTTTCACTTCTCATCCAAGAAGCTTCTTCAGTTCCAAATGGCTGGTGCTGGAAGCAGATATTTATCTTGCTAGAGGAAAAACAACAACAAAGGAAGGACTTCTGCACACATTAAGGCAGAAGTTGGTCCATCCCAAGGACAAAACACCGAGACATAAACAGAGCAATGTGGTGTATGCAGTCCAGTGCAGTGAGGAATGCTCAGACCTGTACATTGGGGAAACTAAACAACCGCTTCACAAGCGTATGGCTCAACACAGGAGAGCCACCTCCTCAGGTCAGGACTCAGCAGTCCACCTCCACTTAAAGGACACGGGACACTCTTTTGAGGACAGCAATGTACAGGTGTTGGCGAGAGAAGATAGATGGTTTGAAAGAGGAGTTAAAGAAGCCATCTTCACCAGACTGGAGAAGCCTTCTCTTAACAGAGGTGGTGGACTCAGACACAACCTCTCACCTACATATAATGCAGTGTTAAGCTCTCTCCCCAGAAAGCTCTCCAAACACTCACACCTGGGCACATGTGACCATAACACCTCACATGACAGGGGGAGTTAATGACCCATTCAGGGCAACGACTCTCAGGGGTTACATCACCCTGGGATAAGTTTCTATGGGTCGTTCTCCAACTCCTCCCTTCCTTTGTTGTTGTTTTTCCTCTAGCAAGATAAATATCTGCTTCCAGCACCAGCCATTTGGAACTGAAGAAGCTTCTTGGATGAGAAGTGAAACGTCTTCCCAACAAACTCTACACAGTCCAGTTGCCTTGCCTTTGAATCTTCAGAAAGAACACAGGACATTAAAAACATCCATGATCAACAAGTAAACACAGAGTGTATATAGGCAGCTGCAGACTGAGCCATCTTACTGTATTTATGTCTTTGTCAGAGATCAAAACACAAAGAAAACTGATGTGGCACAACTGTGTATGTGGATGGCTTATTTGCAGCATGTCATTCCCCCTTGATTTCCCAGATTTAATACTGTACAGACTGGGGATGGAACAGTTCATGAAAACTGCCCGAATCGTTTGGTTCGACTGCCTCGGTTCAGTTCACGTGTGTCCCGTTGGGTTCATATAATTAGCATGCGGCAACTTCTTTTTTCTCCTTCATAAGGAGGCGAAGTGGTGCTTCTTTTTCTCCTTCATAAGGAGGCGAAGTGGTGTAGGCTACACTCCAGAGCAGAAGGGGGTGGTAATGTGCCTTAAGCTGGATGTCAGCCGCAGTGATAGTAAACCACAAAATGAAGTGAGCAGCGTAGCAGCCGGTCGTGGAGTTGTGTGGAGACGTTTGTGGGCATGGCGAGTGAAAAACAGCCGGAGCAAGAAGATGATCCAGCAGCACTGTATAAGCCTGCTGTATGGGACCACTTTGCATTCAGTTATGATGACAGCAGAAAGAAAGTGGTTGACAAAAGAACAACAGTGTGCAAGCACTGTGCAACATGAGTTATTCATGCTAACGGCAACAAGACCAACATGTCAGCTCATCTGCAGAGACATCATCCCAGTGAGACAACTGACAGCACAAGACGGAGAGGGAGAGTCGACAGGACGACTTCTGCTCCCTGCAGCTTCTAAACAGCCTTACACTGAAGAGTCAGACAGGGCAAAATGCATAACCAAAGCACTGGGGAATTTCATCTCCAAAGATATGCAGCCTTTTGCTGTGGTAGAGGATGCAGGATTTCGTTGTATGATAATGTAGTGTCTATTTTTTAGTAAATACCGAATGAGCTGGTTTGTAACTTCTGCGCAGTAATGGCAGCTAAGACAACACAGATATAAAAATGTCTAGTTCAAATTTGTGCTCTCGTTCTTCAAAGACGCACAGACGCAGTCTACTTTCAAGAAACTCGTTCATTACGGTCACAAGGTGAACAATAACAAACAGGAGTTGCTTTGTGTCACAACTTTGGAACAGAATGTTCTGTACATTATGTTCTTTCCTCAAGTACTTGTTTTCAGTTTAATATTCTCAACTTTAAACAATGGAGTCCATTAGAAATGTATTCCAGCTCTATGTTGTAGGAAAATAACCTTTTAATAATGTTCGTAAGATCATTATATTAACTCACATATATAAAAGATTATCTTAAAGGTACCATATTATGCTCCTTTTCTGCAGTTTAACATGGATCCTTGATGTCTTCATGAAACGTTAGTAACATACTTTGGTCCAAAAAGCCAATAAATAAAGCACAGCAGCATTGTTTCCAGGCTCACATAGCCCCTCTGTTCAGACAGGTCTGATTTAGTAGGCGTGACCTTAATATGTTAATGAGCCACTGCTGATACGCCCAGCTCTTCCTCATGGTCTGCTGAGGGGGAGGATGGCGTCACGTAACCATGACGACTGGGCCCTGAGAGAAAATGGCTGCAGGACAACAAACTGTGGTTCAGCCGTTCATGTTTGAGCCCGAGCCAGACCCCCAATATTAAGAGGCACCAGAAGAAAGTCCAGAGCCAAGGTCAAACCAGGAGGTTTGTCAGTGGTCTGTATGTAAAGTTTGTTTCTTCAATGCTAACATGTAGACGAATTAAAGCTGTTCTGACGTTCTTGGCCCCTCCCCCTCTGTGTGTTGTTGTTATTAGCTCCTCGACCGTGTAGTTTGTGTTCATGCCGTGCTTACCAAAACTTAGACTGGCGTTAAATAGCGTTTAGTAAGAGACAATGTAGAGTGAGCAGGTTACTACAGAGACATATGGCTCTAATTTCCTGGCGCAACTCAGGGTGGCGCAGGTTGGCGCAGCCTGGCGCACCCCGCGCAGTGGTAATTTCGTCTGGCGCACCGCCGTGCACAGCTAATTTGGCAATTTGGTAGACCGGCTGCGCCAAGATGGGTGTAACGGCGCACCAGGGGGAGGTGTCAACAGACTCAGCTTGACGCATTGACAATTTCGTGCCAAAAAGCGGTGCGGAAGGTGCGCTGAAAGCTCGCCAGCTCCAACCTGGTCTATTCTCGGCGCAGGCGAGGCGCACTCGGGGCAGTGGTAATTTGGCTGACAGGCGCACAGTGCGCACACGTCACCAAAACCTCACAGGCAGGTATCCAGAGTGTCAGGCACATTTCAATGCAATAAACAATCACAGCAACCACTATTTATGTAACCGTCTGAACCAGCACATACATTTGTATATATATTAACTGTCCCATCACATCTGATGTCAGATCAGAGACGTTTGTCAAAACTAACGAGTTCACATCTCTCAGTCAACCACAAACAGCCACATCATCCGATACGGAGTATCCGGCTTCTCTCATCTCATGAAATTCAAAAGGAAAGAAAAAAGAGAGAGACGCTCGCTGAATAAATAACTCGGTGTCTTAAGGATTTACCTGTGATTGCCCATATTTCTCTGTTTTAATCTTTATTCGTAACGTGATCTAAAAGGATGGAGTACATTATTGCAAGGAGGATGAGGAGGAGATATATTTTCACCTAAGGTTCTGCTATTTGGCGATGACAGACCCGGAATGCAGGTGGATCACAAACATGATGAATGGATTAGCCTGCTGCTGTGTTTAAATGTAATTATCACTTATTTTTGTACTCGTATTCGTGACACAGGAACAGATTACATCTGTCCTGCGAGGTGGTCCACACGATGACGCGCATCATATCCTCCGATGCACGGCCCAATTGCCTCTGCGCTCTCCCAGTTGCTGTAAAAGTGACAGCGGCTCTGACCTTCTTCACCACCGAGGAGAAATTGTCACTGCGCCGCGCATTTAAAGGCGAAGACAGGCGTTCATGTGATTGGTGAAGATTACACTCGGCTGTGTTAAACCCACTCAAGTCTTATCTCCTCCCTCTCTGCTACGTGCGCCGGTAGGAGAGACAGAGGCGTGGGTGCGCCTGCCTGAGCAAGACTGCGCCGTGCACGAAACTTGCAAAATGCCCTGGACACACCCTGTTGGCGCAGCGCAGGCGCGGCACAGGGCAGGTGCGCCCCGCCTGCGCCTGGTCTACAAAATTAGACCCCATATTGTCTGACAGGATTAAAACTGCGACGTGAATTAACCTTTATTAATAAGTAACACTGAATGGGCCGTTGCTACTGATAGTGAAATAAGACCGAGGGAAGGGGACTTCTTTGTTGTTGTGAAATGTAAATAATGTCCGGGTTCTTCAGGGCCGATCAGGGCCACAGTGTTTTACAGAAATAACATTAGTTATGTGACTGACCAATCAGAATACAGCATTTAATAGAGCCATATAGTGCATGGCAGTAACGCGCTGCCACTGAGCAAATGTTTGTCATAACCTGTAATTCTAAGCAATTTTCTCTGAACCATATCTTTCATGTATGCCACACAGTAGCTGTCTTAAACACCTCTATACTTGCAATATCGTTTATTATTACACAGCCCTGTGTATATTAGCATTATATTGTCTTAAACAAAAACAAGACATCATGGTTGCTTAACTAGTACATTTCCTTTAGATAAAACTTCTACTGAACATCCTGTTTTCACTCTTCTCCTACAGAGGTGCTCCTGTGGCAACTGTGCAAAAACGCTTAGAGCCTGAAAATGTCTGTTTCATGGAGATACCAAAGGTATTGAGAAAACCGAGTGCAAAATAATAATTTTGTACATTATCTTTTTGTACCATGATGTCACTTACTTACCCTTTTTAATTAACTAGGTCAGAGGAAGACTACAGGAACTCCCAGACCCACCATCCTGGACTTGGACCTCTATACTTTAATGTGTTTTTTCAGTGCAAAATGCCTTAAATATTTACAGAGCAGACTATGGGCCTCTGCTGTGCAGTCTCCCATCTTGGATTTTGGACTTTAAACAGGATTCACCATCAGAAGATGTTGCCTGAGGTCGACCAGAATAGACACCAGAGAGAAAAATGTTTAACCTTTAAAAGCATGAAAACACAAATTATAGCCATAAAATGTATTATTTTGTGGAGCTTAAATGTTTATTTCACTTTGTACTGAAACAAAAAAAAAACATTAAATGTAACATATAGTTTTTTATAGTTTTTGTATCTCATTAGATACATTAGGTGTTTCTGGCGACTGATAATTCACTTGAGTCCTTTAATTTTTATCATTTATCTGCTTGTATTCATATGTTTTTTTTTAGATATTTGTTGATCATATTGATCAGACAGAGGTATCATAAAGTATATCAAATATGATACAACAGGTTTTCAGGGGTTAGTGTGTTTTCACTTACAAATGTCTCATTAAGTGATACATAACCAAATGTCTATGCCTGTATGTTTTTAGTGAATAAATCAGGAGGATAATCATCTCACAGATCTTATTTGACTGCCTCAGTTCCTCCTAACATACTAACGTGCTGTAGTGTTATGTGGCTGTAACTTTTCCTCACAGCTAAACTCCACACAGTCACACAGCTCGTCTGACAGCATCCTGGGGGCATTTCTGAGTCTTTAAACTTACAAAAATCAGATTAAATTAATGTGGTCAAAACGACACTGTGGCCGACGTTAGTTCTACATGTTATATTGTTGCTCCTGTTGTTAGTATTGATGTTTACATGACCTGCTGCAAAACACACAGAAACACAGCCTTCACCGATCGTTTCCCTCGTCCACAGTTTTGACACAAAAATGAGTTTTGAGACCATCTGAGATAATTTACTGATTACATTGCTTCAGTGAGTGCAGAGCAGTTTGCCTCATACTCAGATCTCTATACATTTAACGGAGGACAGCACAGTAACACACAACAGGGACTTCACATTACAGTCCTGAACAAACACGACTGTAAAGTCCTGATAGATAGAAAACAGCGAAGATCGTTTCCTCCAAACATTACAGGCTAAAACAACAGGCTTAACTTAGCCTCCTAAACTTAGCCTCCTAAAGCTAACACTGAGGGAGGGGGAGAGGAGGGGGTGTATGAGGAATAATTATATTCCTCCAGCTGTTAAACTCCTCTTGACTAATGTAGGAATATCCATACATCTAAGTTTACACTGCAGGCTGTCAGAGTAACTTTAACACTGAAGAAAATCTTGAGCTCTTACATCTGGTCCACTTCCCTCTGCTGTTAGCATTAGCTCGTAGCAATAAGCTAAATAAATACCACACAGCATTAAAATACTCACATGTCCATGGTCCGAGGTTTGGTGGCAGACAGTTGGTGCTGAGCCTGGATTCAGGAAAAGTCTAGTTCCCAGTCCTGAGTTGAACTGACTGAAGTTGAAGAAGCAGTCAGTCGTGAAGTGACTGACACACACATACAGGTTTTAGCCGACTGTAGCTGCTCATTCCCTTCAACAATAAAATGAATCCACTTGGTCCTCTGGTCCTCTGAGGCTGGTAGACTATATAAAGAAATATGTGTCTGTTTACAGCCAACAACTGAGCAGTGACAGCTCCTGAGCTCAGACATGCTGAACACAGATCTCTGACTAAGAGTGAAAACAACATGGCTGCTCTTCACAGAGGAATCTCTGCAGCAGGGTGGGAGTGGAGATACTCAGGTGGACCAATCAGATTAGTTTATGCAAATTAAATATACTGTTACGTAACAGTATATCCACAGACTCAACAGCTCACTGAAGGACATGATTTTACATTCATGCAGCCTACTAAATACAGGTTTTGTTATAAAAGATAACATTTTGAGGGCTGGGAGGAAGGCCAAAGACCCAAGATTGTGTTCAAAAGACTTAAAGAAGTGGATTTTGCATAATATGGGACCTTTAATATGACCAAAAACCATTACATGCACAATATTTCATATGATAATTCTAACTAAATTGTGAGATTATGACATATTATTAAGACAATCTTTAAACATACATTTCTGTGGTCATTTCTAACCATTGTAGACCCCAAATAGGTAAAACATTCAGAGCCCATTTTTACCTTCAGTGTGGAACTCTACATAACTTCAAATGCTGGTGGTTGATGTTTATATATGATAAAATATCTACGAAAATATAAAACATCATAAAACGTAAAATGTTGAAACTTGTTGTGGATAATATAAATATAAGTATAAAAGGCATAGGTGTAACATAATCCCAGTATATAAGGCAAAATGTCATCTCCTAATATCAAAACAAAACATATGGAAAAAATGTGATTGATTAATACCAACAATGTTTACCATAATTATCTGCTACTAACTAATTCAAATAAAAGAAAGATACTTGAGTAATTAGAATGACCAACGTTCAACATTCAATCACTAAAAATACGTAAAGAAAGGAAAACATTACAAGTATGAGTAATATTAAGATAAGATAAGATAGTCCTTTATTGATCCCCAAAGGGGAAATTCTGGTATTGCAGCAGTACAGGGCAAGTACAGGGATAGTAGCATGCATAAGACATAGATCAAGGAATAGAAGATATTTACAATTATCAAAATTAACTAACATACTAAGCACTAAATTAACAGAGTAAGTGGCGTTCAATTATCAAATTAACTAACATACTAAAATAATAATTTAACACAGTACAAAACAGCTGAGCCTCCTGTGCAGTGCAGTAAAGATAAAAATAAAGTGACAGTGATATTAAAGTGACAATGTGAAATGTAGCAGCGCTTACTGACCACACAGTAACAGTGCAAATTATTTACCTAGAGTAATGAACCATGATCAGGGATATGAGTCAGTAACAGTACAGTATGGATAGAGGTGGTTTGGAGCATATGGAGGATTACTATAAATCTATTAAAGTGCAGTCCAGTGTCATATTGCTTGAGTACATCCATTGCTGTTTTGGGGGGTGGGGGGGTGGGGGGTCAGTGTAGTGACAGACTGTGGCCTCCGCTGCTGTTGTAAAGTCTGATGGTGGTGGGCGCAAAGGAGCACCTGAAGCGCTCAGTTCTGCTTCTGGGGGGATGATGCGTTGGCTGAAGGAGCTTCCCATGTCCCACAGCTCGTCGTGGAGAGGGTGAGAGGGGTTGTCCAGGATGGACATGATTTTGTCCTTGATCCTCCTCTCAGCCACAGTCTGTAAAGTGTCCAATTGAAGGCCCACCACAGAACGGGCCTTCTTCACCAGTTTGTTGAGCCTGTTGACCTCACCAGTCTTGATGCCACCCCACCAGCACACTACAGCAAAGAAGAGTGTGCTGGCCACCACAGACTGGTAGAAGCTCTTCAGGAGCCTGCTGCAGACGCCAAACGACCTGAGTCTCCTCAGGAAGAACAGCCTGCTCTGTCCTTTCCTGAAGAGGGCATCTGTGTTGTGTGACCAGTCCAGTTTATCGCTAATGTGGACCCCAAGGTACCGATACGAGTCTACCCTCTCCACTTCCGCCCCCTGGATGATGATGGCGGCAGGGGACCTCCTGCTCCTCCGGTAGTCCACCACCACCTCCTTGTTCCTGCTGATGTTGAGCTTCAGGTTGTTGCTGTCACACCATGTGACAAAGCTCTCGATCAGTCCTCTGTACTCCCCCTCGTCGGTGATACATCCAACAATGGAGGAGTCATCAGAAAACTTCTGGAGGTGACAGGAACCAGAGTTGAACTGGAAGTCTGAAGTGAAGAGGGTGAAGAGGAAGGGCGCCAGAACAGTTCCTTGGGGCACTCCGGTGTTGCTTGTGACCACCTCAGAAGCACAGCCATTCACCCTGACGTACTGCGGCCGGCCTGTGAGGTAATCCAGTATCCAGGCTGTGGTGTCAGGGTGCAGTTGCATGTCCAGCAGCTTTTCCCCCAGGAGGCAGGGCCTGATGGTGTTGAAGGCACTAGAGAAGTCAAAGAACATGACTCTCACAGTGCCCCCTGGTCTCTCCAGGTGTGACAGGGCCCTGTGGGTGAGGAAGATGATGGCATCCTCCACGCCGATGTGCTGCTGGTATGCAAACTGCAGGGGATCCTGGAAAGCAGAGAGCAGAGTCCTCAGGTGCTGAAGAACCAGCCTCTCAAAGGTCTTCATGACATGTGACGTCAGTGCCACAGGTCTGTAGTCATTGAGAGCGCTGGGACGTCCTTTTTTGGTACCGGGACGATGCAGGAGGTCTTCCACAGTTCGGGCACCTTCATCAACCTGAGGGAGAGGTTAAAGAGGTGCTGAAAGACTCCAGCGAGCTGCCCGGCACACACCCTGAGGACCCTGGGGCTGATGTTGTCTGGCCCACTGGCTTTGTTGGTGCGGAGTTTGGAGAGCTCCCTCTGTACCTGGCTGGACGTGAGTGTGAGGCAGGGAGAGAGGGAGGGGTGCTGGGTGAGGTTGGTGTCCAGGGGGGGTAGGCTGGGGGGAGAGGGGGGGCTGTCTGTTGGAGCCACTTGCAAGCTAGGGGAGGGGGATGAAGATGTGCCAGGGAGGGGGGCAGAGTCTCCTGCAGAGTTGTGAGTGGGGGCTGGGGTGGGGGATGAAGACCCAGATCCATTCTCTGAGCTCACTGGGGTGGGGGTTGTGTCGAACCTATTGAAGAATAGGTTCAGCTCAGAAGCAAACTCTGGGTCTCCCTCAGCTCTGGGTGCAGGTCTGTTGAAGCCTGTCATCCGTTTCATCCCACACCACAGCTCTCTGGAGTTTTCCTGCCCCATCTTGGTCTCAATCTTCTCCCTGTAGCTGTTCTTGGCCTCTTTCAGCTTCCTCTTCAGCTCCTTCTGGACAGCCCTGAGCCCGTCCCGATCCTTAGACATGAAGGCCCTCTTCTTCTTGTTGAGAAGGCCTTTAATGTCCTTATTAATCCAGTTATTAATATTAATACAATGTCTTGTTGATACCAACAAGACATTGTAAGACATTTATAACACAACAATGAAAGTACTCGAGACACGATATAAAATCCCCTCCTGCAAACACTTCAGCAACACGGTGATTCCTGCACTTTATGAAGAGACCCGATGAAGAATTGTTAAAGAGTTGTCTGACACAGCCTATGTAGCTCTTACTAGTGATGGATGGACCTCCAGGGCTACTGAAAGTTTCCTGACTGTTACTGTCCACTACATTACCTCAAACTGGGAGATGACAGGCTCGGTTTTACAGACAGCCCTATATGAGAGCCATACAAGCCAGCATCTCTCTGTAGCACTGACAGAAGCAGTGACTGAATGGAAGTTGCAGAGGAGTGGCTGGAGTACAATCCCTGTTACTACAGACAATGCAAAAAATATGGTCAATGCAACAGCTGCACTTGGACCACAAATTGGCTGTTTTGCACATACAGTTAATCTTGCAGCCAAAAGTGCAGTCTCAATAAGTCAGATATCCTGACTCCTGGGGAAGATTGGAAAGGTGGTCACATTTTTCCATCAGAGCACAACAGCCACCCATGCCCTAAAAACCAAACAGGAGATGCTGAAATTGCCAATTCACAAACTAATACATGATGTCCCAACCTGCTGGAACACAACATATGACATGCTGGAGCGATATTTGGAACAGCAGGCTGCCATGGATTCTGCTCTGATGGACAAGGATGTTAAGAAAAGTGTCAAAGACATTGTTGTTTTGACTGACAGTGAGGCAAAACTGGCCGAGGACCTAACTAAAATACCCAAACCTCTGAAGAATGAGACAGTCCTAATGAGCACAGAAACATCCTCTTCAGTGTCCATGATCAGCCCTCTGCAGAAGATGATACAACAACCCATGACACCCAGTGAAGAGGACAGCTCCACCATCAAAGATGCTAAGGCAGCCATCACTAAACACCTAGAAGACAGTTACAGAGACCCTGATCTTCAGGACTATCTGCACAGAACCACAGCCACGGATCCAGGATTTAAGTTCCTGTCCTACTTGGAAGAAGACTCTGTTCAGAAAATCGACAGTGTTGTCACCAGAGAGATCATGGAAACGAGGAGCAGGTATTGTTTTATTTAAATTATGTAATCAGTACTGAGTTTAATACATTTTATCATTAATATTTATTTCTTTTGAAACTTAACAGAATATTTGAGCCTGTGCATTTATTCTTTCCACAGTGTCCAGTAGAGAATACTTTCAGTGTCTTTGCTGCCATGAAAGTGTTTGTTGTTCTCAAAATGTGTAAAACTACCATACTATTTGTCATATTTATCATGCAGGGTCAACCCAGAGAAGTCCAGGTGGACACTTCATCCTCAGCTGGAGAGCCAGAGGCATCAGAAAAGTTTTCTCCCCCTCAGAAAAAATCTGCCATGGCACAGTTTTTTGGAGAGCTCTTTCCAACAGAGAAGGCCTTGTCCCAGATCACTGAGGAGGAGGAGGTCATGTCATACAGGCTCACAGGCTGCATTCCTGTGGATGAAAATCCACTTGCATGGTGGAACATTAATGAGTATCTGTGTATCGCTAAGTTGGCTTGACGTTACCTGGCAGTCCCTGGTACATCTGTACCAACTGAGAGAGTTTTCTCCACTGCAGGGGACATTGTCCCTGCAAGTAGGTCTGGTCTGTTGGCAGAGGATGTGGACAAACTGATCTTCTTGCAGAAGAACATGATAACAGAATGAACAGAACTGTGCTGTTCAGAAGCAGTGCAGCAGGTGTTAGTTTGGTTTATGCTTCATTTTATACTGATGACCTGATAATTTAGATCATTTATTTGTTGTTTAGATAGCACAGTGACACTTTAAGTTTGGTAAGAAATGCAGCCTTATTTCTTTGATTGTATTTCAAACACTGCACTTTAATTTCAAGTAGAAAAACATTTTCCTATTAAGAACTGATGATCAGGGAACTGAAACATGTCAACATTGTTTTGAGCTGATCTCAACAAAGGGGCCTAAGTCTTGTCTTGATTGACCCTATGCTTCACTCTGTGTTGCTGGTATATAATATGGTTGGCAAAGTTAAATTCTTCAAGGGTCAGAACTTTAAAAGCTATACACTTTTATATTTTATAAGATATTATTTTTGTAAGAACCACAATTAATAAATGTGGGTTATATCTTTCAGTCAGTTCAATATTTGTGCCCAGATTTCACTGCATTGCATTGCACCGTCACTGCATAGTGACAGTGAATCACTGTTTTTCTTAGCATTTGTTACAGATGACTGTCTTTGCCAAATTAATGAAAAGGTTGTTGGAACTAGCAGTTTCTCCTCTCTTGCCATGTCAGGATCTCACCTGCTGTTGACCCAAGTCTGTCAAATGATATATCAAATGTCAGACAGTCTCATTCTGTCAGTTTTAACCAGACTACTTAAGACAATTGATTTTCCTAACGACCAATGTGTATCGAACCTAACCAAAAACCGTCACCACCAACCCTTGATACGAACCAAATTGTGGATTTTGTGTACTGGTCCACCCGTAGTACAGACTGGAACAGTTCTGCCCTGATCTGAACTAATAAGAGAACTGCCACAACAGCAGGGCAGGCGGATCTATTCTTGCCAATTACAAGTCACTAAACCTCAGGAAAAGGAGACTCTCCAGGTCAAAAACATTCTTATTATTCTATTTTAGCTAATGAGCAAGGATTTCTAACAACAAACAAAACAAAACAAAACATAAAACTTCCAACTGTTTTAACGTAAATATATTCACAAGGAAAAAAGTAAACACAAAATGCATCCCCGGATGTGAACAAACACAGCTCTTGAAAATAAATAAATAAATAAATAAAAAAATAAAACAAAATAAACTTTGTCCTAGAAACAAATAAAGTGTCCTTGAGTCCACTGTAATCCCCCACCTGTATGAATCCTACCACCAACCCGGCAGATTGAGTCCAAAAGAAACAACAGAAGTTGGAGAACAATGGTGGACGTGTTCGCGGCTGATCCCGCCGACCAGTCAGAACGTCGTGACGTACGATCAGCTCCTCAGTTGGCTCCTCAAAAAAGAGCTGGCTACATCTGGATACTCCTTAACCATTTCTCTGCAGGTTCATCTCTTGCCCGACAGTAAAATCCAATCAATGGGCTGGCTGTCATTCCACGACTGCTCCTCTCCACCATGACGCATGTCTCTGTCCATATCACCGGAAAGTTCCCTCTCACTTATATCATCTCTGTGGGACGGATTGATCACCAAAAATAAATGACAGGGCAGCAAAAAAGTGACTGAATGATCACAAAATCTACACCCAAAACAAACATTTACAAAATGTCCATATCCCCGTGCACCACTCGCTGACAAAAATACCATTGTGCTCAACCCTCACTAAAAGAAAAATGTACACACAAACAAAAATGTACACTTTATCTCATAAGGGGCCTGAGACAATGATACCAGACTTTGTGGGCCTTACAAGACTGTCCTCTCAAAAAAGAGTAAAAGACCTAAAATTAATAAATATGTCAGCCATTCAAAAATGTCACTGGTCATCCTGCAGTCAGACTCTCAGCCATAGTCATGAGCTTTGGGTTGAACTAGAACAGTGGGGCTGGAGATCCATATCTGGATCAGCCTCAGATATTCAATGAAGAGGCTGGATCTTCAACCTGACCTTGACTTACAGCTGCTGGTAGGATGGATCTCAAGGATCCACTTGAAGTGGGTCAACAGATGACTTGGATCATATTTTTCACTTAATGCTGAGGTCCTCTACGTATCGTCCTACTGGAAGAAGGAGACTCTAGGACTGGCAGAAGGGATTATTATTTCATCCTGTTTTCAGTTATCCTGATAAAATCAAGGCTGCATGTGTGAAATGGGCCTGACAGACAATCAGCTGAGAGCCTTTATCAACAACTCTGATCCTCCACTAGAGGGCCACATCATCAAGAAGGAACTGAGCTACCTCAGCACTGACATCAATCTTTCAGTAGAAGATAACTGCTGCTGTGAGGAGAACTTTCCTCACACTGAATGTTGAACATCAGCTAGTTCCTCCTGTTGATCTAAACCTTGTTGTAGAGATGGACCATTGGCTGTGGATCATTCTGACTGCTCTGCTCTTCTACGGTAAGAGACAACAAAACCTCATCACGATGTTCATGGATTAGAGTCTGATCTTCAGGCTTCCTAACTTAATGGACTGTTTTCTGTGGTCTGATCATCAGTTCTAATCTTACATGTTCTCTTTTAATCCAGAGTGTGAAGGACAAGACAGAGTGAACCAACCATCAGGAGATATCATTGCCTCTGAAGGAGACTCAGTCACACTTGGATGTATATTTGAGACCACTGACACAAACCCGAACTTGTTCTGGTACAAACAAGATGTTGGTGGTGTCCCCAAGTATCTGTGGAAAGGGTCTTGTTTCATGTCCTCATAATGTCTAAACTGGTTTCAGTCACTCCACAGCTGTGATAAACCACTTCATCATAACACTGTAGAGCTGCCTCATGATGGAGAACTCTTTAAGTCCAGCTCTGAACATCTCAACAGACAGATCTCCAAACTCACACTGGTCCTTTATTTACAGCATCTTCACTCTAAACACTCAAACACTCATTATATCCTCACTGTGTCTCTGCTTGGTTTGTATGTGTTTGATAAGAAAGTGTGTTCACACACAGCTTTACTGAATGTTGGATCCAGATTGGATGTTGAGTGAGCCATAGATGAAGTTAACATGAAAACAGTCCATGATATCAGCACGTCTCTGCTTATATCCTCTTCATTCATTGCTGACAGAATGTTTTTGTGGTGAGACACCTATGAACTAAAGTCTGTCTGATTCTGGACCATGATGTGTTTGTCCTCTCAGATGACATTTTGATAGGAACAGGGACCAGTTGAGAACCAGTTCCATGGAGCTGAAGGAATTGATATCATCTGCCTTCATGTGTAAATATTCCCTAATCAAGTCGTCTCACTTATCTTTCTGTAGCTAACCAAACCATAAGGAGCAGTTCAGGGCAACAGGGGTTTAATCTGGAAGTTTGCTCCTCCATCAATCAAAGGGTGGAGCTGCACACAACATAGCAGAAATGTGGTCCAGACCCAGTCAACTGGATCTGACCTTATTCATCCTAAATATGAGGGGGTCACTGACAGGTGAAAAGAGACAACTGAGCAAAGGTCAAAACAAACCAAGGTCACATGTGAGGCATGATTATGAGGACCATTTTAAAAATTCTTAGGGAAGGTGACCCAAAAATCTGTCCATGATAGACAAAGTAGACATTTGTGTAAAATGTGAAGAAAATCCTGAAAAGTGTTTTTGAGATACTGTGTTCACAAGTGTTTCTCATTTGACATGGACCAGAGGCTGGACTCAAACCAAGACCACCAACATGAGACCAGGGCCTCAAAATATTAAAGGTACACAGAGTTTAGCAAGTCAGCCACCTAAACAACATAATTTCTTTAGGGATTATGTGCTAGCATCAAGTTAACAGACATGTTGCTGATTTTGAACACATGGATACAGCTTGTACTCAGGGTTTACAGCTTTGTTGTGAAGTAAATACCACGGTCAAGTGATGCCAAAGAAAATGTTTTTAACCTTTAGCCTCATAACATGAGAAAAATAGACACACGGTCATCGAATCAGCCTGAAAGCATAAAGCCTGCAGCCTCTGCTGTCCCAGACACAAAGACATAATGAGAGATGAAAGACAAAAGAGAAAATTCATAATAAATTTACTTTATTTACACGAGAGCTTTCATCCCCCTCTTATTCAGAATAAAACTTAAATCCTCTTTAAAAAGATTAAAAATGACCATGTAAACACCTAATTCAGAATGAAAATGATAACTCAGAATAAAACTCAATTCTGAAGTAAGTGGCTGATTTATTCTGATTTTAAATCTGAATTAAATAATTCTTCGATCATGTATACGTTCATTCCGCTTTAAATCAATTACGGTCGTTCTGTGCATGCTCGTTCCCTTGTCCTGTCGGGATGACGTACGGGACGCTGACGGGAACAGGATGGACACGAGACGCGAGCGTTGGACTTGAGCCGAGATAATTTATTTAATTAGAGCCTTAGAAGATTTGGAAGTTATGAAAGAGTGGATGGACGTAAGCATAAAAATGTGGACCTTTTTAAAGTTGTACCGTCCAAGTTGGACAAGGTTTCCCTGACAGAGACGCTGGAGATGCTGAACTGGAGTTTTTCTTCCAGTAGACGTAAAGACGTCACTACGCCACGTCCACCCCCTGTCCAATCAGAACCATTCCCAACCCACAGACCTTAAGCGGAATTGAAAAAAGGTGAATAAATGTGATTTCCATTAAAACCCCAATTCAGAATTACTATTTCCATGTAAACACGAAGAAGAAACCTTAATTCTGAATAATTAATTCTGAAATAAAAACATCAAGTAACCGTGGCCACTGTAACAGGAAAGAAAAGAGATGGTGAGATATGTTATTTGTTCTACAGATCGAACACAATGTGAGGAGAATAGTTTGACCCTGTGGCTCCTCCCACTGATGATAACCTAACCAATGAAATGATCTTGATCTGTAAAGTGGAGATAATGAAGCTTCTCAAACTGAACTATCAGCACAATCAGCTCAGTGTTGAGGACTCACAGCTGTGAAGAACAGCAGCCGCTTTGGTCTGATTTGATTTCAGAGGAAGAACATTTCATATCTTCAGTCTGATTGGCTGGAACATCTCCAAAGACATGCTGATTCACCTCTTTATATTCAGCTCTTATTTTATAGGTGAGTCTTCATATTCATATACATCTATCATTTCAACCAGCTTTTCAGAACAACTCATCTGTCCAACATTTCACAAGTACAGCGTCATCTATGTGAGCTCAGATTTACTGGGACAGAAACAGACCATTTTCTTGAATCCATCTCAAAATGATAAAGGCTGAGCCATGAACCAGAGGACCTCTTCTCAGCCTGTTGATGAGGGAATCTCCTGCAGACTAACTGACACAATCATCTTCATTTTACAGCCCTGGGCTCCATGAACACCATCAACCCAGAAAGAGCTGAAGAAAATGTTGGAGAGGGACAAAACATCAACCTGACCTGTACATATGAGGGTGCCATCTACAACATCCAGTGGTACAGACAATACCAGAGATCCAGACCAGAGTTCCTGCTCTACATCACAGAGGGAGGATTAATTCATCCAACAGATTCAGATTTCAAAGCTCACATTAACAAGAAGAAGAAAGACGTGAAACTAAAGATCATCTCTGCTGCTCTGTCTGACTCTGCTGTGTACTACTGTGCTCTGAGGCCCACAGTGACAGGAAACACCAAAACTCTGAACAAAAACACAAACTGACAGACAATCAGCTGAGAGCCTTTATCAACAACTCTGATCCTCCACTAGAGGGCCACATCATCAAGAAGGAACTGAGCTACCTCAGCACTGACATCAATCTTTCAGTAGAAGATAACTGCTGCTGTGAGGAGAACTTTCCTCACACTGAATGTTGAACATCAGCTAGTTCCTCCTGTTGATCTAAACCTTGTTGTAGAGATGGACCATTGGCTGTGGATCATTCTGACTGCTCTGCTCTTCTATGGTAAGAGACAACAAACAACAAAACATCATTATTGTAAACATGTTAGTCTGATCTGTAGATTAAAACTATATCAACATTAATTGCATGAACACATATGAATGTGACACAGAAACACAGTTTATCATGTCAGACATTAAAAATATTCTTGATGGGTGAAGATTGGATGATCAAAAAGTCCATTTTGGACCTTGTTCACAGATTTGAGGGAGAAAATCTAAATGATCTCTGTAACCACTGAATATTGATGGAAAAACCTTGAAGCATTAATCTAAGTGTATTTCTCCTTCAGGTGTCAGCTGTGAAGATCTCACTCCAGAGAAGAATGAAGAGTTCAGTTTAGAAGACAGCTCTGTTACTCTGTCCTACAGATACTCCAAACAAGCTGCTTTTGATGATTATTTCTTCTGGTACAGACAATATCCAGGAGAACCTCCAGAGTTCCTTCTCTCTCATACAATATCTGCAGCAATAACAGATACAGGACCACGTTGGTCCTTCAGAGTGAGTGAAGATAAAACAGTCATGGACCTGCAGATCATCTCTGCTGCTCTGTCTGACTCTGCTGTGTACTACTGTGCTCTGAGGCCCACAGTGACAGGAAACACCAAAACTCTGAACAAAAACCTCTGGAGGTAGGACTGCACAATACTCCACAACATCCACCAGGGGGAGTCCCACCCTCTCTTGTTCAGAAGGTGTAATCCAGATGAAAATTATCCAGATTGTGAAATCCCTTTTTTAGCTATCCAGGATCACGTAATCCGTCTTACTTTTATCCCAGTTGTTCAAAGCAAAGTTGGATTGGATCAGTCTGATCCAAATCCAAACTTTTAGGATTACCAAATCCGGATAATGAGTGCTCAAAGTAGACTGCATATCACTCTAAAGGCTGCTAAGGTGTGTTAAAAAACTGCTAGAATAACCAGCATGGGGTCACTCAAAGTGTATTTATTTTTAGACACAACAAGAAAACACAAAAAGTTGAAATACCCCATTGTCAATATCTTTTGACCAGCCAGACCATATCTGTCCCACAAAATAAAAAAAACAACAGCATATATAGACTACATTTCATGTGCTTCAAATTCAAACTTAAAATTTCAACCTTTAAACATTAAAAAGAAAAAACAACACAGACATTCAGCTTCTTCTTCTGTGCAATGACCAAGCTTTGCTTTCAGGAAAAGGATCTCAAGGTGCTATTGAGCGTTTAAATGGAGCTTTGCATGTCTCAGATACTTGTGAGTGGAACCCAAAGGAGCGTGAAACAAAACTTGTTTGTATTGTCCTGCACAATATTTCTACAAAGCAGCATGTCCCTCTCTATGATGAGGTCAATGATGCACCTGAGCTGCTGAAAATGAAGACACACCTCTGACTTTCTCTCAGAATGAGTGACTAAACATGCAGTAAGGGACGCTTTAGTCAGAAACTATTTCTGAACAAGGATTTTCTGGATGTGTCTGTAAACAATAAGTTTCCAACTAGAGTTAGAATTGAATACTTTGTTTGATTTTGACAGCTTTAAAAATTAAAGATTATTAAAGATTATTAAAGATTAAAGATTATTTTATTTCTACCTTACTGGTCTTTAGTGTTACATTATCCATAATTTCAACTGTATGGTTTGAAATCAGTTGAAAAATATCAAAAAATATACGTGTATCTACTACATGATGAAAGTTATTTATTTGAGCAGTTGGAATTTAATTTAAATTACATTTTGTTGCTGAAATCAACCTGGAATACAGCAAACTGCTGGGATCAGAATAATCCTGATTTTTTGGATCGAAGTATCCCAATCCTACTAAAACGTTTTGAACACAAACTGAGGGTTTTATCCAGATTAAAACCAGGATTGGATTACGTGATCTAATCCGATTTCAGAATCCGTTTTTGGCTTTGAACAACCCATTTTCAAGATTTGATCCAATCCATTATCCAAAATCCAATCAGATTACCTTTTGAACAACCGTGGTCAGGTGAATATATCAAGGAAGACTCCACTGATCTCACCTGAAACAGCTCTGATGAACCACTCCATCATAACACTGCAGAGCAGCCTCATGATGAAGAATTATTTAGTGCATCTTGGGAAACGACTAATCACTCCCAGCACGGAGCAGAGACTGACTCACTGTCACCAACACTCAGCATTTAGGTGTTCAGAAGGTTAGAACCAGCTCACCTGATGTCTACAGCCTTACTCTTGGTCACTGGTAACATCTCTACAGCCTCAGGCTTTGGTTAGCAAAGCAGATCATTTGGACCTTTTTACTGAACACCTCCATGGCTGTAAAGAAAAAAGTAGACCCTCACATAAAACTGTCACAAGCAGACACACACTGCTTCAAACTAACAGACGCACAACCTACAACCACAGACACACACGTCCCTGACATGCTCCTCTCTGTTTTCTACTCATTTGAGTGTTTTTAAGAGATGAAATGTAGATTTTAAAGATACACTCTCATTTAATATAAAAACTATACCTGTTACAAAAGAAGACATTTTGTTCAAATACATTCTGAATTTGGTCACAAATATTAATGATGTGAATATACAAACAGTCACCTCTAATAATAATTATTAGTAATAATAATAAAAAATATTAGTTGCATCCTCTCCTTTGCAGCCATATGTGTGTGTCAAACTGCATTAGAATAAATGAGCAAACACTTTGGGAAAAACTATCTGGGAAAGGACCATCAGACCTCCATTAGATTGTCCCACATACTTTATCTAAACCCTCTGACGTCCCTGCATGAAGCCAAAGGGTCAAAACCAGATTTTAACACATTGATATCAAACTCATGGAGGCGCTGCCAAATGTAAATTAACCTGATAAATCAAAATGTCCTCCACAAACAAGTCAGACAGAGAAATATTCTGTTGGCCTGGGTTACTGGTTCATGTTTGATTTTATTAGTGAGAGATCAGTGGATTTACTGAGATCAATGAAGGAAACAGAACTGATATCAGAAAAATGTTCATACTGGACGTCAAACACAAAGGTCTGCACACCAGAAGCTGCTCCAAAGTCCATTTAATGAAGATAATCACCACAGAGGAGACGTTTATGGTCCTTGACCTTCATCAGACACCTTGATGGTTTGTCATCATGAAGACTCGACTGTTTGACTGAGACACTGAATCAATCCAACATCTGAGTCTCCTCCCTCTGACTGCAGAGATGTTTGATGACAGAGAACTGATTGAGCTGAGAACATCAGAGCAAACTAAACTGATTCATACTGATCCTTCAGTCTCACCATCTCACCTCTGCACACATGGACAAACTCACTCTGATATTCATCTTCTCAGCTCTCACAGGTATGTGAATGATGCTCAGTGTTGGATGATGTTGGATGACAAACTTTCATTTCACTTCCTTCTGATAAATAATATCAAACCTGCAGATAAGAGCAGGAATCTCTGTCCTGATCAGGATTTTTGTTCTGAAGATCATCAATCAAAACAATCAGAACGCCTCAGCCTCTGCTGGCCCCGACACAACTATACAATAGACAAATGGTAACTTTGTCAATAACCTGCCTGGACACCAAACTAAACTTTTTCATTGATTTTTTTATCGACTTTGCCACCACCAGCACTCACCTGTCAGCTCGCCTGTTGCGCCCCACAGGCTGTGGGGCTACGGCTGGGGTTTCGTTTTGGATGTGTTCTTGCAGTGATCACTTTGTCAGAGATCGTTGTTTGCTGGATCCTATTGTCTTCACTGGGGTGACCAGTACCAGGCCTGCAGGATAGTGGAGCTGTCGTCCGAACCCGGACCAGCCGAAGTCCTCGCCAGCTCCACCTGTCCCGGTCCCCTGATTCCAGGTGCTCCAGGAGGAGCCGGGCTCCTAGCTGTGGCCAATACCATCTTCTGCTGCTGCCCACCTGTTTTCCTGGCTGCGCTGACAGATGGTTTCTGGACATGAGGACCAAGGGGGCCATCTGTTGCTGCCGGTGTCCGCCTGAGTCTTCCGGTGCTCTGTCTTTTTCTGCTGCTCAGTCTTCGCAGGATGACAACATTGTTAGCTGCTTACTAGCCGGTACGCGGCTAACACTGGATTCTGGGAGCTACATCTGCTGGCCCAGCAACTAACCAGCTAGTCAGCTCCTAGTGGCTGGTTTGCGCCTTCAGCTCCAGGAGGCAGGCTACTGCTTGGCTTGTGGTAGCTGGCAGGCGCGTTAGCTTCTGGTGGCTAGCTGGAGAGCTAGCTGCTAGCTGTTAGCCGTCAGCCGTCATTCTCAGCCACTTCTCTGACGGAGGCGCAGTGGCTCCCGTCCACACCGGCGTCAGGACATCAGGACTCTTCTCAGACTCTCAGCAGGTGACTCTCCCTCTTGTTCTTTCTCCGTAACGATACTTTCAAACAACTCATCTGACCCAAATCAATAACAATGACTGTAACACTGGTACTGTCGCTGGTTCTCGTGCTTCTCCCTGGATC
This sequence comes from Cetoscarus ocellatus, assembly GCA_037902135.1. Taxonomy (NCBI): domain Eukaryota; kingdom Metazoa; phylum Chordata; class Actinopteri; order Labriformes; family Labridae; genus Cetoscarus; species Cetoscarus ocellatus. Next base: position 216,657 of record JBAMNC010002110.1, read on the forward strand.
AGCTTACCACAGCTGTGGTGGTGTACCTGATCAGGTGCCCCACCCACCTTTGTGTCTGCCCAGTTCAATCACAGACTCTGGATCCTTGCCCCTTGCTGAACTTTCAAAGTTGTCATTGATACTCTTTTATGGATTATTTGTATATGACTTTAATCAGCTTTGGTTATGGTGTTTTTCTGTTCTGAAAAATTGCTTTACTTTCAACAAAGATACACTTCTTAAGCTTGTGAGGCCAGGTAATATTGTTGCTGTGGCATCATGTAACACAAAAAAAAATCTTTATCTTGCTTCTACTCCTGCTCTCAAGGAATGTTGAACCAAATCCAGGCCCAGCCTTGAATATCATCAGCACTCCTGATGAATTCAGGGCTAGGTCAGGATTAGGTATATTACATTTAAATGTCAGGAGCCTGGTCCTCAAATTGGATCTTGTTAGAATTTGGGTCCATTTGGGTATTTAAATGGCTACTTTGTAATCACCCTGTAAAGTCTGAGGAAGAGCCGCATGGCTCGAAACTTCACTCTGGAATAAATCATAAAGTTGCAAGGGAGCTTTTTTGGTGTGCGGACCATTTTGTACCTTTTCATAGAATTTGGGTCCAGTCAACTAATACAGACGTCCTTTTTCTGTCAGAGTCCTGGCTCACTAAAGCCATCCCCGATAAAGACATTGCAATCAGTGGGTATAATGTTTTTCGGTGCGATCGCCCAAGGAAAGGTGGTGGGTGGCAATATATATTAAAAATAAATATAATGTTACCCTGCTATCCTCACTTTCAATCACTAAACAATTTGAAGCCCTTGCCCTGAGGTTGGATTTTGCACATGGCCAGACACTTACAATCATAGGGTGTTATAGACCCCCCTCTGCCTCCATCGATGCTTTATCCTCTCTTGAGTCGTTTGTGGCTGGGTTAAACTCCAGTGAGCTTCTTTTAGTCGGCGATCTTAATCTTGATTGGTTAACCTCATGGTCAGACAATCTCAAATCGGTCTGCAATTCATTAAATTTGACTCAACTTCTCAATTCTTCAACCCGTCCAAATACTAAAAACCCATTAAAATCTTCCCTAATTAACTTGATTTTAACAAACGCCCCCCACAAGTACACAAACATTGGTATATTTGTTAATGATCTCAGTGATTACTGCGCCATCGCAGCAATAAGAGACACAAAAATTCCAAGATCAAGGCCACGTATTCTCCTGAAAAGGGATTATAAAAACTTTTGTGTACAAGCTTTTCTGCACGATTTGGCCATGTTCAAACGGAGCAGAATCTCCCTGTTTAATGATGTTGAGGTGGCCTCAAAACACTTTTATGATGAGCTCAGTCACATCATTAATAAGCATGCTCCCATCAGAAAATTCAGGGTAAAGGGCCGAAAAAATCCTTGGTTTTCCTCTGACTTAGGAAACCTCCTCAAGGAGAGGGACATCGCCTGGGCAAGGGCTCAAAAAACCAAACCAGAGGCAGATTGGCTCAGCTTTCAGCAGCTTAGGAACAAATGTACCTCTCTCATTAAGAGAGCTAAATCTGATTTTTATCTAACCGAATCAACAAAAAGTTTGAATGACCCCAAAAAGTTCTGGCAGGTCATAAAATCAAATAGTCATGTCATGACTAGTCACCTGCCAGGTTCTTTAATTACAGATTCTGGACCCCTGTCTGATAAGACAGCCATTTTTAATTGTTTTAATGATCATTTTATCTCTGCTGGCTCCTTGTTTGAGTCTTTACACCCTGAGCTGAACTCAGCCTTGTTACCAACAACCTGTCCTGTTGAGTTTACTGCTGTGACTGCCTCTGAGGTTCAGACTGCTCTGAGGAGACTGGACACAGGAGAAGCTGCTGGGCCTGATAATGTCCATCCTCTTTTTAAATTGGCTGCTGAATTTATTACTGATAAAACTTAGGTTATTTAACCTAAGTTTTATCAGTAATAAAATCCCTAAGTTTGGAAGTCTGCTTTCATTCTCCCCTGTTAAAAGGGGGTGAACCCACTAATGTTAATAACTACAGACCAATTTCTAAATTATGTGTTTTAGCCAAAGTGTTTGAAAGGATCGTCAGTGATCAATTAAAGGATTTTTTAGAGTCAAATAATATTTTATCATTGTTTCAATCCGGTTTTAGAAAACAGCATTGCACTGCTACAGCTGGTCTTAAAGTTTTAAATGATTTTATTGAGGCTCTGGACAATAAGAAATATTGTGTTGCTCTTTTTATTGATTTGTCTAAAGCCTTTGACACAGTAGACCACAGACTCTTGACTAAAAGTTTACATAACATTGGTATTTCTAAAGCTGCCACTTATTGGTTCAGTGATTATTTAACAAACAGAACACAGTGTGTGCAGGTGGCTGGATCCACCTCTGCTGTTCTAGATGTTACCAAAGGGGTGCCCCAAGGCTCAGTCCTAGGACCCATTTTATTTTCAGTATATATTAACAGTCTGTGTGCTAATGTGTCAAATGCATTTTATCATTTTTATGCAGATGATACCATTATTTATTGCTGTTCATCCTCACTCACTCAGGCTTTTGAGTTTTTACAAGCTGCTTTTAATGTTGTTCAGTCTCATCTGAGAAGTTTGAAATTGGTTTTAAAAACAGAGAAGACTAAGCTCATGGTCTTCTCAAATTCAAGTGAGTTACCAGTGAATATCCCGACTGTTGTAACTCAACAAGGAAACCCAATAGAGCTGGTCTCCAGTTATAAATACTTGGGTTTTCTTCAAGATTGTGAGCTTCTTTTAAAGCACACATTGCAAAGTCGGTTGCCAAGCTCAGGGTGAAGATCGGGTTCTACTACAGTAATAGATCCTGTTTTTCACTCAGAGCCCAGAAACTACTTGTGTCAGCAACATTTCTTCCTTTGATTGATTATGGAGACGTGCTGTATTTGAGTGCTTCACTTAAATGTCTCCAGTCCTTGAACACTGTTTATCACAGTGCCTTGAGGTTTGTCGCTGGTGATGGCCGCCTCACGCATCATTGTGACTTGTATGTCAAATCTGGTTTACCTTCCTTAAGTGCACGCAGGTATACACACTGGCTGATGCTGATATATAAGGCTCTTCTTGGATTAGTTCCTTCTTATTTAAGTACTTTTCTTCAGAGAACTAAAAGCCACTATGCCTTACGGTCCTGTGACGTTCTTCATCTCTCTATTCCTCGTGTCAGAACTGATCTGGGGAAGAGAGCGCTCAGTTTTTCTGCCCTCACAGAGTGAACTCTTTACAGACTGAACTGAAGCTCTCAGAGCTCATCTCACTTGGAGCCTTTCAGTCCATGATGATGGATTTACAGCATGAGACCTTTGAACAGTGCCTGTGTTCCTGAATTGTTATTTATGTTATAATTACTGCACTTTATCGCAAAATCTTGCACTCACAAAATATGTGTATTCTAATTTATTGTATATTACCACCATTTAATATGTTTTTTCATGACGTGTGCTGTTGACCTCTTGGCCAGGTCACCCTTGTGAAAGAGATCCTGATCTCAATGGGTCTTTTATCTAGTTAAATAAAGGTTAAATAAAATAAAAAATAAAAATGAATGAATAAAACATTCAAGAAATATTATGTCAGAAAAAGTACAGATAGTAAGGAAGTGTTGGCAGATGTTATTCTTTTAATAAAGTAAAAATCATACAAGACCTTTTCTAGTGTTGACGAAAACTACTGGTATCAACAACATCCATGAGGCCTTTATCAACAACTCTGATCCTCCACTAGAGGGCCACATCATCAAGAAGGAACTGAGCTACCTCAGCACTGACATCAATCTTTCAGTAGAAGATAACTGCTGCTGTGAGGAGAACTTTCCTCACACTGAATGTTGAACATCAGCTAGTTCCTCCTGTTGATCTAAACCTTGTTGTAGAGATGGACCATTGGCTGTGGATCATTCTGACTGCTCTGCTCTTCTACGGTAAGAAAGAATGAACAACAAAACATCATTATTTTAAACATGGTTTTGAGTTTTATCCTCTGAAAACCTAATTTGGATGACATTTGTTCTTTAGTCATTAGTCCTAACCCTTGATGTTGTCTTCATCTCCAGAGTGTGAAGGAGAAGACAGAGTGATCCAACCACCAGGAGATATCATTGCCTCTGAAGGAGACTCTGTCACACTTGGATGTACATTTGAGACCAGTGGTGCATACCCCTATTTGTTCTGGTACAAACAAAAAATTGGTGATATCCCAAAGTACATGATGAAATGCTACTCTAAAGATGTCTTCAAAGACCCTGAGTTTGACAACAACAGATTTACTGCTGCAATCAACAGGACATCAGTTCCTCTGGAGATCCAGAAGCTTCATGTGTCTGACTCTGCTGTGTACTACTGTGCTCTGAGGCCCACAGTGACAGGAAACACCAAAACTCTGAACAAAAACCTCTGGAGGTAGGACTCCACAATACTCCACAACATCCACCAGGGGGAGTCTCATCCTCTCTGACTCCAGGTGAACATATTAGTGAAGTTTCGACTGATCTCACCTGAAACAGCTCTGATGAACTCCATCATAACACTGCAGAGGAGCCTCATGATGAAGAATTATTTAGTCCAGCTTGGATGGTACCACTGGTCACAGCTCATACAGTCCTTCATTTACTGCATCTGAACTCAAACCCTGATGTGGACGAGCAGCAGCTTTGGGGCCTCATGTGGACATGGGTGCTGCAGACATCGTAAAAACCCTTCATTTGGACCCCCTCACTTTTACCGTGTCACACAGCAGCACAGCTGTCTGTTCAGCAGATTCTCAGAGAGCTCTCAGAGGAATCCAGTCCACTTTATCAGAGACAGACCACTCTGCTTGGTCAAAATCCACTCCACATTTTTACTGCTATCCTGAAACTCACCACACTTTACCCAAGGCAGAGCGCTGTCAGAGAGGAGACGACTAATCACTCCCAGCACGGAGCAGAGACTGACTCACTGTCACCAACACTCAGCATTTAGGTGTTCAGAAGGTTAGAACCAGCTCACCTGATGTCTACAGCCTTACTCTTGGTCACTGGTAACATCTCTACAGCCTCAGGCTTTGGTTAGCAAAGCAGATCATTTGGACCTTTTTACTGAACACCTCCATGGCTGTAAAGAAAAAAGTAGACCCTCACACAAAACTGTCACAAGCAGACACACACTGCTTCAAACTAACAGACACACAACCTACAACCACAGACACACACGTCCCTGACATGCTCCTCTCTGTTTTCTACTCATTTGAGTGTTTTTAAGAGATGAAATGTAGATTTTAAAGATACACTCTCATTTAATATAAAAACTATACCTGTTACAAAATTAGACCTTTTGTGCAAATACATTCTGAATTTGGTCACAAATATCAATGATGTGAACACACAAACAGCCATCTCTAAAAATAAAAACAACAATAATAGAAATAATAATAATAATATTAGAAATCGTTATTTGACTCTCTCCTTTGCAGTCATATTTGTGTCTCAAACTCCATTAGAATCAATGAGCATTAATTTCAAGAAAGACTATCTGGGAAAGGACCATCAGACCTCCATTAGATTGTCCCACATACTTTATCTAAACCCTCTGACGTCCCTGCATGAAGCCAAAGGGTCAAAACCAGATTTAAACACATTGATATCAAACTCATGAAGACGTTGCCAAATGTAAATTAACCTGATAAATCAAAATGTCCTCCACAAACAAGTCAGACACAGAAATATTCTGTTGGCCTGGGTTACTGGTTCATGTTTGATTTTATTAGTGAGAGATCAGTGGATTTACTGAGATCAATGAAGGAAACAGAACTGATATCAGAAAAATGTTCATACTGGACGTCAAACACAAAGGTCTGCACACCAGAAGCTGCTCCAAAGTCCATTTAATGAAGATAATCACCACAGAGGAGACGTTTATGGTCCTTGACCTTCATCAGACACCTTGATGGTTTGTCATCATGAAGACTCGACTGTTTGACTGAGACACTGAATCAATCCAACATCTGAGTCTCCTCCCTCTGACTGCAGAGATGTTTGATGACAGAGAACTGATTGAGCTGAGAACATCAGAGCAAACTAAACTGATTCATACTGATCCTTCAGTCTCACCATCTCACCTCTGCACACATGGACAAACTCACTCTGATATTCATCTTCTCAGCTCTCACAGGTATGTGAATGATGCTCAGTGTTGGATGATGTTGGATGACAAACTTTCATTTCACTTCCTTCTGATAAATAATATCAAACCTGCAGATAAGAGCAGGAATCTCTGTCCTGATCAGGATTTTTGTTCTGAAGATCATCAATCAAAACAATCAGAACAAAGTCATGTCTTCTCTTGAACCTTGTTTGTCTCATCACTTCTTTTTCTCGTCCACTTCAGGACAAACAGCTGCAGACAAAATCTCTCCTGTGGACAAAGAAGTCAGAGGAACAGAAGGACAATCTGTCACACTCAGATGTACCTATGAGACAACATACCAGAGTGTTGAGCTTCACTGGTACAGACATCACTCTGACCTTCAGGCACCTCAGTTTATACTCTGGAAAGGAGCACAAAGTGAAACAGGCTCATACATCCCAGATAAACGATATGGATCCCAGACCTCCAGCAGCTCCACTCAGCTGACCATCACAAAGCTAACCCTGGCAGACACAGCTCTCTACTACTGTGCTTTAGACACACAGTGATACAAAGTGTAGAAGAGGCTGTACAAAAACCTGAACACAGATATCTGACTACTCTTCAAAGAGGAGGGAAGTGGGATTCAAACCACAGCTTCATGTCAGATGGATTCTGATGGTTCCTGTTTTATCAGACTCTCTGTGGTCACAGCTGCTCATCAAACTCTGAGGGAGGATTCACATCAGCATTCAGACACCTCAGTATGAGGAGACACAGACAAAACACAAACAAGACAAATAAAGACCTCTGATGGTCCACAAGGTCTTGGACTTTCTAGGAAGTTAGTCTGACACTGAGCTTGTCCAGACAAAAACGTACAGGGGACCTGAAGGGGGGTAAGACCAGACCAGCATACAAGAACATGAAACCTTAAAAACTGCCATGATCAACATTGACCACAGTGTGCATATAGGAAGCTGCAGACTGAGCCATCTTACTGTATTTAAGTCTTTGTCAGAGATCAGACCACAAAGAAAACTGATGTGGCACAACTGTGTATGTGGATGGCTCATTTGCAGCATGTCATTCAACCTGTACTTCACAGATTTATACTGTACAGACTGTCCTCTCAAAAAAAAGTAAAAGACCTAAAATTCATAAACATATCAGCTATTCTAAAATGTCATTGGTCATCCAACCTGCAGTCAGACTGCAGGTATGTAGAGATATATAAGTGTAAATAATATATGCAATTACATTTTTCTGAAGTGCTTACTCCCCATTAGTGTGTCTGTTTAATCTCTTGGAGGTTTATATGAAGAATGGGGTTGGGCTTGTAGAAATGTATTTTTCTATGAAGATTTACTGTAGTTTGTAAAATGAGACCATTATCCTTGTATTTGGATTATTACATGAATACTGCCTGCTAATAATGAATTATTAATTTTAATTCACTATTAAATCTGATTTGTAAGGAAGGGGCAGGACTAGATAAGCTTCTTGCTTCATTCTGTCCCTTCTCACATGAGTTGTTTTGTTGACATACATGTGTATGTTCTCACATATCTACACTAATTTGATGGACATTTACAGTTGTTTGGTTTTCATATGTCTTATTGTCACTTTGTTGTTTGTGCTGTTTGTTTTTTTCAAGGTTGAGATGAACTATGAGAGAAAGAAGGAAAGAAGGACGCTCACCTTTGGTCATGAGCTTTGGGTTTAACTAGAAGAATGTGGTTGGAGATCCATATCTGGATCAGCCTCAGATATTCAATGAGGAGGCTGGATCTTCAACTTGACCTTGACTTAGAGCTGTTGGTAGTTTGGATCTCAAGGATCCACTGAGGTGGGACAACAGCTGATAATGATCCTCCTATTCACTAAGTGCTGAGGTCCTCTACGTATCGTCCTACAGGAAGGAGGAGACTCTAGAACTGGCAGAAGGGATTATATATCCACTCTGACCTGGATACACCTCAGATCTCCCCAGGTAGAGACAGAAAGCACTGGTGATGTGATGGACATCTGCGTCTGAAGTATGAACTGAACCCCATGTAGGCAGAGAGCAATGGATGGATGGATGGATGGATGGATGTGTGACCAGAGTCAGCTGCATAAATCTCCAGGTAGCATTTCAGTTATTCTGACTCTTCTGTCAGAACAAAGTGATGGACCTATAGAAAAACATTCAGCACCACTTTAGTCCAGAGAGCTCTGCTGACTACAGAGACCTTCAGAGACAGTCTCAGTCTGAACGCCTCCATGAAGATCATGGTCAGCTGAACATCTCAGAGAAAATGTTAGTTTGATGTTGACAGTCAAGCTGGCCTTACAGCTGATGCTTTCCCTGTGATTTTTGAAGTCTCAGACAAATTTTCAAAGTGGTAATAAAATCTTATGGAGTCTCTCTGGAGTCGGGCGACACCCCCGTGATCGTGGTCTTTAGATGTGAGATGGGCTTAGGACCTGATATTTGCAGTTTGAAGGCGGTCTTTCTCCAGTCGTGGCCTTACAACAATATCAAACCTGATTAATATCTTTGCAAGTCTGTAGGCTCATTCAAACTGGGCTGTTAAAGGACGTGACCAGAGTCAATAACCAGAAGAGGCTGACACACGTGCACCGAGCAGGAAGCAACAGGCTGTAAACAACACATGGAGACAGAGGAGCGTACAGCTCTGCAGGACTGTGGGAGAAACCTTTACTAATAATATAACTGCCCTAGACGGCATTAACCCAACACCAAACTGAACTGTTGGAAACCGTGGGGTACTCAGGATTTATAACTCAGCTCACATAAAACAAATTTAAAGAACAGCCTGTTTTCATCTTGTTGTCAGTTATCCTGATAAAATCAAGGCTGCATGTGTGAAATGGGCCTGACAGACAATCAGCTGAGAGCCTTTATCAACAACTCTGATCCTCCACTAGAGGGCCACATCATCAAGAAGGAACTGAGCTACCTCAGCACTGACATCAATCTTTCAGTAGAAGATAACTGCTGCTGTGAGGAGAACTTTCCTCACACTGAATGTTGAACATCAGCTAGTTCCTCCTGTTGATCTAAACCTTGTTGTAGAGATGGACCATTGGCTGTGGATCATTCTGACTGCTCTGCTCTTCTATGGTAAGAGACAACAAACAACAAAACATCATCACAATGTTCATGGATTAGAGTCTGATCTTTAGGTGACCGAACTTAATGGACTGTTTTCTGTGGTCTGATCATCAGTTCTAACCTTACATGTTATCTTTCAATCCAGAGTGTGAAGGACAAGACAGAGTGAACCAACCATCAGGAGATATCACTGCTCCTGGAGGAGACTCAGTCACACTTGGATGTACATTTGAGACCACTGACCTGAACTCATACTTGTTCTGGTACAAACAAGATGTTGGTGGAGCTCCCAAGTACCTGTGGAAAGGCTCGTCAGCATATGTAGAAAATACAGATAAGTTTAAAGCTACAATCAATGAGAAATCAGTTCCTCTGAAGATCCAGAAGCTTCATCTGTCTGACTCTGCTGTGTACTACTGTGCTCTGAGGCCCACAGTGACAGGAAACACCAAAACTCTGAACAAAAACCTCTGGAGGTAGGACTCCACAATACTCCACAACATCCACCAGGGGGAGTCACACACAAATGAACCTCAGAGGGTCATAACCATGGAGCCTGGATTCGTACCTGCAGACAGCTGTGTCAGGTGTTTCATAAATGCACCTTCATGAAGATAAGAGTCTCCTCCTTCTGACTGAAGAAGTTTGAACTCTACATGATCCTGATCTGAAATATTCAGCCTGACTCCTCAGCTGCTGTATCTGTGAACAGTCGGAGTCAAACATTGATAAAAACAAAGTGATTTTTACATAAAGCAGAACATTCACAGTCATGAACTGCATGGGCTTGCAGTTAAAGCTGTTTCTACAAAACAAAAAGATCCTTAATGATTTCCAGTCTGGTTTTAGATCTGGTGGTAGTACCACTGCTGCAGCTGTGGTTGTAACAAATGTCATAATCAACGCTCTGGACAAAACACAACACTGAGCAGCATTATTTGTAGATCTCTCAAAGGCATTTGACTCAGAGAGCCATGAACTACTGCAAAACAGAAATTAGAAATGCTGAATCTGAACCAGCTTTGTCTGACAGATATGTGAGCATGGACACAGAGCTTGACTCTCCTCAGACAAACATGATAAAGGAAATACTTTTTACAAATATAAAAAACATAAAGCAGCATTGATTCAGACTCTGAAAAGGACCTTGGAGCAATAATCCATGGTTGTGTTTAGGGAACGTACATTTTACAATATATTCTTACTGTAGCCCCTCTGTCTTTACCCACCTCCCTTCCTCCACCCACACCCCCAACACAGCTTCAGTGGATGGCTGTTCAGCCTGAGACTGGCTCCCCCCAAGACCTCCAGCTGCTGAACAGGTTTTTACTGACCACTGTTACTGTGAGCCTGCTACAGACGCACTCATGTTGGCTACAGATGGATGGATATTTATATAGATGAGTGTTTTATATATGTATTATATATATGTGTATGCTTGTGTATCTCATACATGTATATTTGTATATATGTGTATTTTTATGTATATATGTGTATTTTATATATGTAAATGCATAAAAGTATATCTATATATCAGACAGTATGGCTTCAGCCTGCTCTATTGTAAAGAGTCTTGAGAAAACACTTGTTATAAATTGGTGCTAAACAAATAAATATTGATTGATTGATTGACTGATCGCAGCAGCAGCAGCCACCACTTAAGCAGAAGGAATGCCAGACGTAAAGAATAATGCACAGAGCAAAGAAATGGCAACTGCAGATGACCTGGAGGACATTAAAAGATCTCTGAACTTTATGTCAGGTGAGCTAACAAAGCTAACATCACAGCAGGAGGGAATGATTGGGCTGATGGAGGAGGTGAAATCACTGAAGGTGTTGTTGATTGAAAAGGACAAAAAGATATTTGGACTGGAACAGAGGGTGGATGAACTGGAGCAATATCTAAGAAGAGATGATCTGGTGATAACAGGACTGGAAACCCGACACAAAACTTATGCTCGAGCTACAGTAAACCTGGATTCAGCAGAAGATGCACCACAGGATGAGCTTCTGACGCTGGAACAACAAGTGTTGGGTTTTCTGCACAGTAAGAACATAAATATTCAAAGGGATGCAATATCCATTTGTCACACACTATCAAGAAAGACAGAGAATTCAAAACCAGCTATCACTGTAAGATTCATCAGCAGAAAGCAGAAGAATAGTGAGTTAATGCAAGCAAAAGAACTGAAAGGTACAAATGTGTACATAAATGAACATTTAACAAAAAAGAATGGGGGGATTACAAGAGAGGCAAGGATGTTAAGAAAGCAGAAAAAAACTACAGCTACATGGACCTGTAATGGTAATGTTTGGATGAAAGAACAAGAAGAGTCTCAGGTGAAGATGATCAGAGACCTGAAAGAGCTGGAAAAGTTCAAGAAAGGACAGTGACTCATGGGAGAGGATAGTGGGGTCAGAACAACAGATAAACATGAGGTGCTGGGGTCCAGAAAGGAAAAAGAACATTTACTGGTACATGAAAACATTTACTAACTAAAATGATGAAGTAGAGAATAAAATATATGATTTAGAAAAGGAAATAAACAATAACTCATTTATCCCTGTAAATGAATGTGAGTATTATACTGAGGAAGAATTTAATAATAATGTAAGGTTGGAAGAAACATCATCTATCATTCATTTCAACAGCAGGAGTCTGAACTGCAATTTAAATAAAATAAAAGATTATTTAAAACAGATCAGAAAAAGGTTTAGTGTAATAGCAGTTACTGAAACATGGCTGAAGGATGGTGAAATACAAAACCCAAAACCAGTGAAGTTGGCACGTTGTGTAAATCATAAATAAAAACAGAATACAATGATTTGTAATCCTTTTCAACTTACATTCAACTGAATACACAGCAAAGACAAGATATTTAATGTTCGAACTGAGAAACTTTATTTTCTTTTGCAAATAATCATCAACTTAGAATTTAATGGCAGCAACACATTGCAAAAAAGTTGGCAGAGGGGCATTTTTACCACTGTGTTACATCGCCTTTCCTTTTAACAACACTCAGTAAACGTTTGGGAACTGAGGAGACCAATTTTTGAAGCTTTTCGGGTGGAATTCTTTCCCATTCTTGCTTGATGTACAGCTTAAGTTGTTCAACAGTCCGGGGTCTCCGTTGTTGTATTTTACGCTTCATAATGCGCCACACATTTTCAATGGGGGACAGGTCTGGACTACAGGCAGGCCTGGTCTAGTACCCGCACTCTTTTACTACGAAGCCACGCTGTTGTAACACGTGCAGAATGTGGCTTGGCATTGTCTTGCTGAAATAAGCAGGGGCGTCCATGAAAAAGACGTTGCTTGGATGGCAACATATGTTGCTCCAAAACCTGTATGTACCTTTCAGCATTAATGGTGCCTTCACAGATGTGTAAGTTACCCATGCCTTGGGCACTAATACACCCCCATACCATCACAGATGCTGGCTTTTGAACTTTGCGCCTATAACAGTCCGGCTGGTTCTTTTCCTCTTTGGTCCGGAGGACACGACGACCACACTTTCCAAAAACAATTTGAAATGTGGACTCGTCAGACCACAGAACACTTTTCCACTTTGCATCAGTCCATCTTAGATGAGCTCGGGCCCAGCGAAGCCGGCGGCGTTTCTGGGTGTTGTTGATAAATGGCTTTGGCTTTGCATAGTAGAGTTTTAACTTGCACTTACAGATGTAGCGACGAACTGTAGTTACTGACAGTGGTTTTCTGAAGTGTTCCTGAGCCCATGTGGTGATATCCTTTACACAGTGATGCTGGTTTTTGATGCAGTACCGCCTGAGGGATCGAAGGTCACGGGCATTCAATGTTGGTTTTCGGCCTTGCCGCTTACGTGCAGTAATTTCTCCAGATTCTCTGAACCTTTTGATGATATTACGGACCATAGATGATGAAATCCCTAAATTCCTTGCAATAGCTCGTTGAGAAATGTTGTTCTTAAACTGTTGGACAATTTGCTCACGCATTTGTTCACAAAGTGGTGACCCTCGCCCCATCCTTGTTTGTGAATGACTGACCATTTCAGGGAAGCTGCTTTTATACCCAATCATGGCACCCACCTGTTCTCAATTAGCCTGTTCACCTGTGGGATGTTCCAAATAAGTGTTTGATGAGCATTCCTCAACTTTCTCAGTCTTTTTTGCCACTTGTGCCAGCTTTTCTGAAACATGTTGCAGGCATCAAATTCAAAATGAGCTAATATTTGCAAAAATAACACAGTTTACCAGTTCAAACGTTAAGTATCTTGTCTTTGCTGTGTATTCAATTGAATATAGGTTGAAAGGGATTTGCAAATCACTGTATTCTGTTTTTATTTACGATTTACACAACATGCCAACTTCACTGGTTTTGGGTTTTGTAGATGGAGCTCAAATTGATGGATCGGAGTTGTATTATCTAAATAGACAAAATAAGAAATGGGGGGTTAGGCCTGTATATGAACTCAACTCTGAAATGTAGTATTGTTGGTAATATGACAACTGGTGAGAACAACATTATGGAAGTTATTACAGAAGAAATAATATGTGAAAATGTCAAAAACATTATAATAGTTTTTACAGTTCATAAAAATTACCAAAGCAATAACATGTAAATCACAACAGGAAAACTTGTACAAGATAGATCACAAAGTGCCTTGGAGGCCCTGAAGACAGACCAAAGCCAACAAAACTGGAATGAAGCGTATGTAAACAATGTTAACATAGCCTATGATTCTTTTATGAAGTTACTGTTAAAATTGTATGAAAAAAACTGTAAAACAAGGACTTTGACCAAGAAGACAAACCATGGATGACAAAAGGACTTCATAATGCCTGTAAGAAGAAAATTATTTATACAGATGTTTTTAAAATAAAGAACAAAAGAGGCAGAAAACAGGTACAAGAAATATAAAAATAAACTAGTAGCCATAATAAGAATGCATAAAAAAGATATTTTTAGTGATCTACTAAATAAAGAAAGAAACAATATGAAGGCTACATGGAGAATATTAATCAGTGCAGTAAAAAAGACAAAGTAACATCAACTCTTCCGAATTATTTCATGAAAGAAAATGTAGATATACATGATGTTAAGAAGATAGTGAATGAGTTCAATACATTCTTTGTTAATGTAGGTCCTCGTCTGGCTATGAATATTCCAAACCTGAGTGACAATAGTGTGAGTGGAAACATAATGGATAATGTAAACAGTATTTTTCTTGGTAAAGTTGAAAAGGATAAAATACTGAACACCGTAAAAAATTGTGCAAGCAAAAAATCAACTGACTGTGATGATATGGACATGTTAACTTTAAAGAATATAATAGAAATTGTAATAGAGCCTTTCACCTATATTTGCAACTTATCATTTTCTACAGGAGTGTTTCCTGAAAATATGAAAACAGCTAAAGTAATTCCACCATATAAAAATGGTGTTAACATGTTTTCTCCAATTACAGACCAGTGTCTTTGCTTCCACAATTTTCAAAAGTACTAGAAAAATGATTTGTAAACAGACTGGACAAATTCCTTGACAGATACAATATTTTGAGTAGCAGTCAGTATGGATTCAGGACCAATCACTCAACATCAGTGGCACTTATGGAACTGACAGATGAAATATCCACTGCAATAGATAAGAAACACATTTCAGTAAGCATTTTAGTAGACCTCAAAAAGGCATTTGACACCATAGACCATACTATTCTCCTTAAAAAACTTAGCAAATACGGTATCAGAGCGGTGGCACATCAGTGGGTCACAGGTTATTTGGAAAATAGAAATCAGTTTGTTCAAATAAATAATGTAAAATCTGAAATATGCAATGTGCCCCAGGGGTCAGTTCTGGGACCAAAACTGTTTATTTTTTATATAAATGATATTGTTAATGTCTCAAATCTGTTAAAATGTTTTCTTTTTGCTGATGATACCACCTTTTTTTTATACCAGTGAAAATCTAGAATGTGTGTTGGAGGTGGTCGGCAAAGAAGTGCAAAGATTTAGACACTGGTTTGATGTGAATAAATTATCCCTTAATACTGAAAAAACAAACTTCATGCTATCTGGTAACAAAGGCAAAAACACTGGTGTTTCAGTAAGTATAGAAGGTATCAAAATTAATACAGTAAATGAAATAAAATTTTTAGGTGTTATTATTGATGATAATCTGACTTGGAAATCACATATTAATGTAATGAAAGTGAAAATAGCAAAAACGATTGCTGTGTTACACAAACTAAAGGATTACTTAGATGATAAAGCTTTGTACCTTTTGTATAATTCATTGATTGTTCCATATCTGACCTCCTGTGTTGAAGTGTGGGGAAAATGCATGTAAAACTTCCATCCCGCCACTTTTCATTTTATAAAAAAGAGCCATAAGAATTATGACTAGAAGTCAATACAGAGATCCTTCGAACCCGTTGTTTGTTAAATTGCAGTTGTTGAAATTCAATGAGTTAGATCTCAGTATGTTGCAGATTATGTATAAAGCTCATAAGAAAATTTTACCAATCAACATCCAGAACCGATTTGAAAAAAGAGAAAGTTGTTCTAATTTAAAAGGATCTGAAATATTTAAAAAACAAGATTCAGAACTAAACTGAAGGAGCGCTGTGTTACAGTGAGAGGAATCAGTTTATGAACAATCTGAACAAAGAAACTAAAGAAGCTCGGTCAAGTTTTATCCTCAAAAAAACTATCAAAGCCAGGATGTTGAGTAAATACAGGGAAAAGTGGCCATCCAAGTCTTGCTATGTTTGTTTTGTGGAAAAATGTGAATGAACATGTGGTCCTTTGTTTGTTTGTTTTGTTGGTTGTTTTTGATAATAGAAAATAATCAACTGTAAAAAGGCATGTTGGCCTGCAGCTTGTTTATTTGTATTATGTGTTTAGTTCATTTCTGTCTTGTGAGAGAAGGGCAGACTCTATAAGATTTTTCTTCATTCTGCTCCGTTTCATTCACATGTTTGAGATTTTTCTTTGTTTGTATTAAATGTTTTATATACTTACAGAATGAAATAAAGACCTAAACCTGAAACTGATTGGTCCACAGGGGACATTTATTCAGGTCTGGATTGATTCACATTGATCAGATCTGTGTTCAGTAAAACTCAAGTTCTTTGAAACAATCTCCAAATATGTGTTTATTTAAAAAGGAGGATGACCAACTGATAAATGTGACCAAAGTACATGAACATGTTTCATTTCTCTGTTAGAATAGAATAGTAGTCTTTATTGTCATCACAGTGTGTAATGAAATTGGGTTACTGTCTAGGAAGGTGCTCAAACAACATTCAGAAGACAAAAGAATAAAATATAAAAGTACATCAGATAATCTGATGTATATTTGTTGATGCGTTGGTTGTTGGTCTCAGACAGGCTGCTCTGTCAGAATCTGCTGATCTACTGGGATTTTCACTCACAACCATCTCTAGGGTTCACAGAGAATGGCCTAAAGAAGAGAGAATATCCAATGAGCAGCAGCTCTCTGGGCCAAAATGCATAGTTCATGTCAGAGGAGAGTGGCCAGACTGTTGACCTCCAGCAGAGGTCAAAGTGAGCTGAGCTCAGACTATACATGACAGAGACACTGCTGACCTCTGAAGGGTCAGAGCATCCCTGCAAGTCCAGGATACTGGCTCAGATATGAAACTGTCTGCATTGTCAGCTCCTGGAAGCTGCAAAACTTTTCAAAGTCACTTCTACTTCAAAACTGTTGTTTGGCTGCTAACAACCATCTGTGGAACAACATTCATCTCTCAGCTGAATGGAAACAGCAGCAGGTAGACTCCACAGCATGCAGAGTCCAGCAGAAGTTCAGCAGATACCATCAATGGAAAAACACCATTACTGTTCTGCTGTACTGAAACTTTAACCTCAATGACAACCATCTCCACTAGAGGGTGACAATTTAAAGTAGGCAGGACAACACCAGAGACCTGAGCTCAGTCTGTCATCTTAACCTGCTGACTGGAGAACATCAACCTCACTGGAGAACAGTTCCTCCTGTTGATCTGGACCTTGTTGTAGAGATGGACCATTGGCTGTGGATCATTCTGACTGCTCTGCTCTTCTATGGTAAGAGACAACAAACCACAAAACCTCATTATTGTAAACATGTTAGTCTGATACATAGATTAAAACTGAATCTACATTAAATGCATGAATCTAAGTGTATTTCTGCTTCAGGTGTCAGCTGTGAAGATCTCACTCCAGAGAAGAATGAAGAGTTCAGTTTAGAAGACAGCTCTGTTACTCTGTCCTACAGATACTCCAAACAAGCTACTGCTGGAAATGAATATTTCTACTGGTATAGACAATATCCAGGAGAACCTCCAGAGTTCCTCATCTCTCACACAACCACAGAAGATATACTCAAGACTGAAGACAAAAGACTGTCTATTGCAGTGAGAGAAGATAAAACATTCATGGACCTGAAGATCCAGAAGCTTCATCTGTCTGACTCTGCTGTGTACTACTGTGCTGTGAGGCCCACAGTGACAGGAAACACCAAAACTCTGAACAAAAACCTCTGGACTGAAGATACTCTGGAACATCCACTAGAGGGAGTCATGCTCTGCTAACCAATGGTATTTTGGGATTCAGGCTTGATCTTCATCATTTGACAAAACAAAGCAACTCCATCTGAGTCTCCTCCCTCTGACTGCAGAGATGTTTGATGACAGAGAACTGATTGAGCTGAGAACATCAGAGCAAACTAAACTGATTCATACTGATCCTTCAGTCTCACCATCTCACCTCTGCACACATGGACAAACTCACTCTGATATTCATCTTCTCAGCTCTCACAGGTATGTGAATGAAATGTTTTCATTGCCAAGAATCAGTGAACAGTTCAGTAACATTATCATGTAGTGACTTCTCTGTCTTACAAGAATCCAAGAACGGACTTGATGACAAAGTCCTGTTACAGTAACATCAGAAATTCTTCATCTAAAATGAAATCTCCTTTTTGTTTCTCATGTTGTAGGGATCATCTGTGAGGAGCTCACTCCAGTCAACGATGAAGTGATCAGTCCAGAAGACAGCTCCATAACTCTGTCCTACAGATACTACAAGAGCATTGCTGGTAGTAACCATTTCTTCTGGTATCAACAACATCCAGGAAAACCTCCAGAGTTTGTCTTCTACATCTCTGGGTCCAATCACACAAGGTCAGCAGACTCTCTGGGATCAGACTCAAAGTTTTCTACCAAGTTGTTTGGAGAGAATCGTCTGGACCTGCAGATCTCCTCTGCTGCTCTGTCTGACTCTGCTGTGTACTACTGTGCTGTGAGGCCCACAGTGACAGGAAACACCAAAACTCTGAACAAAAACACAAACTGACAGACAATCAGCTGAGAGCCTTTATCAACAACTCTGATCCTCCACTAGAGGGCCACATCATCAAGAAGGAACTGAGCTACCTCAGCACTGACATCAATCTTTCAGTAGAAGATAACTGCTGCTGTGAGGAGAACTTTCCTCACACTGAATGTTGAACATCAGCTAGTTCCTCCTGTTGATCTAAACCTTGTTGTAGAGATGGACCATAATTTTTATTTTAGGCACTGAGTGGTGGGATCAAACGCAGCTCATTGGATGATTTAAACCATTAAGCACCGCCCCAAACTGTGACATGAAATGAGGGACTCCTTCAGTGTTGATGACAGAGAACTGATTGAGCTGAGAACATCAGAGCAAACTAAACTGATTCATACTGATCCTTCAGTCTCACCATCTCACCTCTGCACACATGGACAAACTCACTCTGATATTCATCTTCTCAGCTCTCACAGGTATGTCAGACTGAACCACAGTCACTTATTTCACTCTAAATCACTTTGACATGTTGGACACTGTCTCTGTTATGATGAACATGAGTTTGAGATGAAGCTCCATGATGAAGTCTGGACTCAATGAAATCTGATCGTCAATGAAATAATCATGGTTTCATAAATTGTCTTATTTCAGGTGTCAGCTGTGAAGATCTCACTCCAGAGAAGAATGAAGAGTTCAGTTTAGAAGACAGCTCTGTTACTCTGTCCTTCAAATACTCCAAACAAGCTTATCCTAATGATTATTTCCTCTGGTATCGACAATATCCAGGAGAACCTCCACAGTTCCTCATCTCTCACACAATAGCATCACTACTTTCAAGTCCAAGACCAGGTTGGTCCTTCAGAGTGAGTGAAGATAAAACAGTCATGGACCTGCAGATCTCCTCTGCTGCTCTGTCTGACTCTGCTGTGTACTACTGTGCTGTGAGGCCCACAGTGACAGGAAACACCAAAACTCTGAACAAAAACCTCTGGACTGAAGATACTCTGGAACATCCACTAGAGGGAGTTCCTCTCTTTGACTCTTGTTTCATGTCCTCATAATGTCTAAACTGGTCTCAGTCACTCCACAGCTGTGATAAACCACTTCATCATAACACTGTAGAGCTGCCTCATGATGGAGAACTCTTTAAGTCCAGCTCTGAACATCTCAACAGACAGATCTCCAAACTCACACTGGTCCTTTATTTACAGCATCTTCACTCTAAACACTCAAACACTCATTATATCCTCACTGTGTCTCTGCTTGGTTTGTATGTGTTTGATAAGAAAGTGTGTTCACACACAGCTTTACTACTACTTCCGGCGCTGAACGAACGGCAGCCTCTTACAGCAGCTCCGCGAACTCTACGGAGTTTTTCTTTTCTTACTATGTCTATTGTACGTCCTTTTTCTTCTTTTTACTTTCTGCCGATGTGTGAAACCTCGGTGCACCTGAGACACCGAGCACGGATCATCTGCTACTTTAAACACTTTTTTTCGGCAACTTTTCCTCGCGTCTGTGGGTCCGTGAGCAGCAATGGCTCCCATTGTTTACAGTAGGGATCAGCTGTTGGCCCTGCGTAACACAGCTGTGCGACCGGAGGAGCGACCTGATATCCCCCGAGAGTTACGGAGGAGGATGCGGGGATGCCGTGCTGGGACTAGACGCCGTGAAAACAGGAGAGCGTATCGACCTACTCTCCCGTCCATCATCATGGGGAATGTAAGATCTCTCCCCAATAAGATGGACGAGCTGGCGGCGTTGACCCGGTATCAGCAGGAGTTCCGGCGGTGCAGCATGCTGCTGTTTACGGAGACATGGCTGAGCACAACGCACACAGACGCGACCGTAAAGCTGGATGGATTCTCCCTCATACGGGCAGACAGGACAAAGAGGAGCGGTAAGAGAAAAGGAGGGGGGCTGGCGGTGTTTGTGAACGATAGATGGTGTAACTCCAGGCACATCACTGTCAAAGAGCAGCACTGCTGTCCAGGACATTGAGCTGTTGGCTGTTAGTTTGAGGCCTTACTATCTGCCGCGGGAATTTTCACACGCCATTGTGGTGACTGTGTATATTCCTCCCTCTGCTAACGCCGATGCAGCCTGTGACGTCATCAACACCGCGATCCACAGGCTGCAGACTCAGAGCCCCCAGGCTCTCTTACTGATCTCTGGGGACTTCAACCATGCCTCTCTGTCCTCCACTCTGCCTAAATTCATCCAGTATGTCACATGTGCCACCAGAGACAATAAAACACTGGACTTATTCTATGCCAACACCAAGGAGGCATATAACTCATCACCTCTCCCCCCTCTGGGAAAAGCTGATCACAACCTGGTTCATCTCCTGCCTGTTTACAAGCCCCTGTTTAACAGGCAACCAGCTGTGTCCCGCACGGTGAAGAAGTGGTCTGACGAGGCTGAAGAGGCTCTGAGGGACTGCTTTGAAACTACAGTGTGGGAATATTCAGTGACTCTTATGAGGAGGACATCGACAGTTTAACAGACACCATCACGGACTATATAAACTTCTGTGTGGAGAATACCGTACCCACCAGGACAGTACGGTATTTCTCTAACAACAAACCCTGGATTACTCCTGACATTAAGGCTCTTTTAAAGGAGAAGAAGAGGGCCTTTAGGTCAGGAAACAGAGAGGAGCTGAAGACTGTCCAGAAGGAGCTGAGGAGGAAAATCAGGGAGGAGGACAGATACAGGAAGAAGATGGAGGAACAGCTGCAGGAGAGAAACACCAAGGGAGTCTGGGAAGGCCTAAAAACCATCTCGGGCCACCAGGGGTCCAACTCCCAGACAGCCGGGGACCAGAGGTGGGCAGATGAACTGAACACCTACTTCTGTAGGTTTGAGGAAGTGTCTGCCCCTCCCCCAGCTGTGACAGCCCTGCAGCAGCCCCCGTCCATCGCTCTCCCAGCACTCTGCCCAAGTCCTCCCCCCACCCCCCTCACCTCCCCCGCTACAGTACCCAGCTCACCACCACCAGCACTCTGCCCAAGTCCTCCCCCCACCTCCCCCGCTACAGTACCCAGCTCACCACCACCAGCTCCCCCCCAACCCCCCCTCACCTCCCCCTCCCCCCTTACAGTACCCAGGAGACCATCACCAGCCCCCCCCCAGCCCCCCCTCACCTCTCCCCCTACAGTACCCAGCTCACCACCACCAGCTCCCCCCCAGCCCCCCCTCACCACCCCCCCTCCAGCATCCAGCCCCACACCCCAGGACACACAGCCCCCCTGCTCCACCCTGTCCCTCACACCTCTCCAGGTGAGGAATCAGCTCAGGAGGATAAAGACCAGGAAGGCTGCAGGACCAGACGGCCTCAGTCCCAGACTGCTCAGGTCCTGCTCAGACCAGCTGAGTGGGATTGTTGGACACCTGTTCAACCTGAGCCTGAAACTGGGAAGGGTACCACGCCTTTGGAAGACATCCTGCGTGGTACCAGTGCCAAAGACCCCCCATCCCAAGGACCCTAGCTGCTACAGACCGGTGGCCCTCACATCCCACCTCATGAAGGCCCTGGAGCGGCTGGTCCTTGCCAACCTGCGCCCCCTGGTGAGCTCGTCCATGGACCCACTGCAGTTTGCGTACCAGACTGGAATCGGAGTGGACGACGCCATCATTTTCCTCCTCCATCGAGCTCTGTCCCACCTGGAGTCGCCTGGGAGCTCTGTTCGGGTCCTTTTCCTGGACCTCAGCAGTGCTTTCAACACCATCAGGCCGGCCATCCTGAGGGACAAGCTGGAGCTCTCTGGTGTGGACCAACACCTCACATGCTGGATTGTGGACTACCTCACCAACCGCCCACAGTATGTGAGGACCCGGGACTGTGTGTCAGAGACTGCCCTCTGTAGTATAGGGGCCCCCCAGGGAACGGTGCTGGTGCCGTTCCTCTTCACCCTCTATACTGCAGACTTTTCCCACCTGTCACCCACCTGCCACCTACAGAAGTTCTCTGACGACTCTGCCATCATCAGCCTCATCACAGATGGACGACAGGTCATACAGAGAACTTATCCAGGGCTTTGTGGACTGGTGCCAGCAGAACCACCTGCTCATCAACCCTGAAAAGACCAAGGAGTTGGTCGTGGACTTCCGCAGGCGCCCCCACTCCCCCCCATCACCAGTGAACATCCAGGGAAGGGACATTGAGATGGTGACATCTTACAAGTACCTGGGTGTTCACCTCAACCATAAACTGGACTGGACTCAGTAAACACCACGGCACTTTACAAAAGAGGACAGAGCAGACTCTATCTGCTGAGGAGACTGAGGTCTTTTGGGGTGCAGGGGGCACTCCTGAAGACCTTCTATGACTCTGTTGTGGCCTCTGCAGTCTTCTATGGAGTGGTCTGCTGGGGGAGCAGCATCACAGCAGCTGACAGGAAGAGACTGGATAAACTGATAAAGAAGGCCAGCTCAGTCCTGGGATGCCCTCTGGAACCAGTGGAGGAGGTGGTGGAGAGGAGGACTACAGCCAAGCTGTCCTCCATGATGGACAAAGACTCCCACCCCCTCCAACACACACTCACTGCACTAAGGAGCTCTGTGAGTGACAGGATGCTCCACCCGAAGTGTGTGACGGAGAGGTATCGCAGGTCCTTCCTTCCTGCAGCTGTCAGACTTTATAACAAAAACCTCTCCAGTGTGCAATAAACCACATTTATATTTATATGTGATAATGTTTCTCTGCAAAATACCAGACATGTACATAGCCACCATATTTATATTACAATATCTCAAATCTCAACCTGTAAAATATCAACATGTACATAACCATCTGTCAAACAACAAACATGTACATCAGGACTGTAAATATGCCACTGACTGTATAGTATATACTTTTTTTACATTTTTCAAAAAATTTTATTTCTATTTTTGCATTACTGTACTTGATCTGTAATTACCTTATCTTTCAGTACTTCTCTTGTATCCTGCAGCTGCTGTATATTTTGGAATTTCCCCCTGTGGGACTAATAAAGGATATCTTATCTTATCTTATCTTATCTTATCTGATCCTTCAGTCTCACCATCTCACCTCTGCACACATGGACAAACTCACTCTGATATTCATCTTCTCAGCTCTCACAGGTATGTCAGACTGAACCACAGTCACTTATTTCACTCTAAATCACTTTGACATGTTGGACACTGTCTCTGTTATGACTAACATGACTTTGAGATGGAGCTCCATGATAAAGTCTGAGCTCAATGAAATCTGATCATCAATGAAATAATCATGGTTTTCATAAATTGTCTTATTTCAGGTGTCAGCTGTGAAGATCTCACTCCAGAGAAGAATGAAGAGTTCAGTTTAGAAGACAGCTCTGTTACTCTGTCCTACAGATACTCCAAACAGGCTGTTGGCAACGATTATTTCTTCTGGTATCGACAATATCCAGGAGAACCTCTAGAGTTTCTTCTCTCTCATACAATATTGGCAGCAATAACAGATACTGGACCACGTTGGTCCTTCAGAGTGAGTGAAGATAAAACAGTCATGGACCTGCAGATCTCCTCTGCTGCTCTGTCTGACTCTGCTGTGTACTACTGTGCTGTGAGGCCCACAGTGACAGGAAACACCAAAACTCTGAACAAAAACCTCTGGAGAGGAGACCACAATGCACCACAACATCCACCAGGGGGAGTCAGTCACTGACAAACTTTGATCAGTCAGAAGTTTTAACTTCTTCAGAAACTGTCATGGATCTTTGGGGCTGCAGTCACCAGTAAAGCCCATTAGCACTTCTGCTGACTATGGGAGGAAGACAGAGTTTCTTCAGAGAACCCACACATGCACAGGAGAATATGCTGACCAAACAGGAGACCTTCATACAGTGAGGCACTGATACCTGCACCACTGAGCTGCCTGCTTCAGATTAAATCAACAGAAAACCAGAGCCACAGCAGGACAGCTTCAGCCTTTCAGAGATCAACACTGTCAGTGATCAAAAGCACAGAGGGGAGTCCTCGGACCTCAAACCTCCTGAGGGTCATCAGTTCAATGACAAGTCAAAATGGACATTTGTTCAAATGAATGACAGAAGTACAAAGTGAGGTATGATCATGAAGGGATGGGAACTGCAAAGGTTTGATTTTTATTAATCCCACTAACAAGTCTGCCTTCAGGTCCAGGTCTTTACTGATTCCTGTGGACCTTCTGTCTGGGCTGAACAAGGCCTCCACAGGTTTTTACCACCAACAATGATTTTTAATGTTGTGCTGCACGGACCAATGCTCCTGAGAGCTGTTGGTGTTTTCACTCTGGCCTGATATCACACAGACTCTGGAGAGAGTGCAGTCACTGTGTGAGAGACTAAACCACTGATTAGACCACCTCTGTCTCATTTCTGCCACCATCACCTCTTTGACCTCTTTGCTGTTGTTGCTGCTGGATGTCTCTGATGGGACCGCGCAGTCGAAGATTCAAAAGGCATGCAGGACAAAGTGGAAAGAATTGATGAGGGACCTGTTCATCATCTGATAAATTATATCAAATCCTAATGCTCATTATCGATTCTCAGTCTGAACTGATTTTTATTCCCGCCCCCTGATCATGAGGCCCAATTATTTTTTAATGTCCCTTTAAAAATCATACTTATTCATCCTTGCGTCAAAGTTGACATTTGTGTAAAAAAATAATTGCAAGGCGTTTTTGAGATATAGCGTTCAAAAACAGTAAGTGACCAGATAACCTTTGACCTCCAAAATCTTCTCTAAAAACAAAACATTTATAGTATTCCAAAGATACAGCATATAATCTCTGGATGACCTCCATGACCTTGACCTTTGAACAATTACCTGTAAAGTCTTTTTAGTCCAAACTTATTTCACAGTGGATGCTGGTGGACAGTTTGAAGGACAAATAAATGCTGTTATATTAATCAACATCCGTCCTCTCCAGTTTATAAACTTTGTAGATATTAATGTCAATATTAGAACAATCTCTCTGTCCTTGCTTTTTATTGATTATACCCCAAATAATAATTACCTTTACAACCATACATATATGAGGACCCTCTCATAACAGGATGCTACATCTTGAGGTGCTAACCTCAAATAAATCAATATTCTTCAGAGACAAATATGAGGAGGACAGATTTATGATCTGGGCATCTATGAATCGGTTGCTTTCATTAACTTCATCAGTCCTGTTGTCTCTGCCCACCGTCCTTAGCCCACCCACTCACATCCTAAACATGGCGTCTTATTAAAAGTTTGATGAAAATACTCTCAGGTATTCCTGAGGTATCACATTCACAAGCAAAGAACGGCTACAAGACTCCATGACCTTGACCTTTGACTTCCTAAGTCTACTCAGTATCACTGAATCCAGCTCAGCACTTGGTCAAAGTTTATAGAAACTTCCAAGACGAATTGTTGGAATATCTTGTTTACAGTGACTGTGACCAATAAGGATGGACAGATGGACAAAGGATCAGTCTACAAACATAACGCCTCAGCCTCTGCTGTCCCCGACACAAAGATACAAGAGACAAAAGACTGAAGAAAACATTCAAGAAACACTATGGCAGAAAAAGCAGAGATGCTAATGAAGTTAAAAGCTAATAAGTCACCTGGCCCAGGTGGCTTTTCAGCTGAATGGTACAAAGCCTTCAGAAATGAATTAACCCCAATTCTTTCTTAAACATTTAATGCAGCTCTAAAAGAAAGTAAAATTCCACCATCATGGAGGGAAGCCACCATTTCTGCCATTCCTAAAGGAGGAAAGGACAGACATGAATGTGCTTCATTTAGACCAATATCAGTTCTAAATATTGATTATAAATTGTATACTTCAATTCTTGCAGAGAGAGTAAAGGAGGTTCTTCCTCATCTCATCCACGCTGACCAGACAGGATTTATCACACACAGACAGACACATGACAATATAAGACGCACACTACACATTATTAGTCATATAAGAGAACAGAAATTACAGGCTTTGCTGGTCAGTTTGGATGCGGAGAAGGCCTTCGATGCTGTTATTTGGAAATTCTTATTCAAGTACTTGAGAGATTTGGCTTCCCTAAAGAATTTATTAATGGAATTAGTGCATTATATGGAAACCCAACTGCCCGAATAAAGATAAATGGATACTTATCAGATATAATCAAATTAGAACGAGGAACAAGACAAGGCTGTGGTATGTCGCCATTACTTTTTGCTCTCTATATAGAGCCTTTGGCTCAATGGATAAGACAAACTGAACATATTAAAGGTGTCACAATTGGTAATGAACAACATAAAATCGTGTTATATGCAGACGACATACTGGTATATCTTACTGAACCTGTAACTTCTCTTACAGATCTGATGAAAATACTAGATTCTTTTGGTCTTTATGCAGGATATAAGCTCAATGTTCAAAAGACCCAGATACTGACATTTAGTTTTACTCCAACAAAACAGTTACAGGAAAGATTTAAGTTGAAATGGGATCAGACTACATTAAAATACTTAGGTGTGCTGTTGCCTAAAGAAATAACAACACTGAGAAAAAATTAATTATGATCCACTCTTGGCCCAAATTAAATCAGATATACAGAGATGGAGCTGTAACCCCTTTATTTGTCTCATTCAAAGAATTGAAATGGTCAAAATGAACATTCTTCCAAGATTTCTCTTCTTATTTCAAGCTCTCCCAATTGATATTCCCCAAAAACAGTTCACTGAATGGGATAGGATAATTTCTAGGTTTATTTGGCAAGGGACAAAACCCCGGGTAAGGTTTAAAACTCTCCAACTTCCAAAAGATGAAGGAGGTATGGCATTACCAGACATGAAAGATTACTTCTACTCAGCCCAGATAAGACCATTACTAAATTTGTGCAATAAAGATTACAACTCTAGATGGAAAGAAATAGAACTTTAATCAACCAAAGATCATCCAATCCAGGCAGTGTTGGCAAATCCAGATTTAGGGAAAATTATAGACAATATACAAAACCCCTGGATAAAATTTCAGTTGAAGGTCTGGAGGTCCATCAGAGAGGACTATTACTTGCAGGAAAAATTCAGGTTAATAAGATGGTGTGCTTAAGACTTTAAGTCTAATCAATCGGACTCCAGATTTCAAAAATGGACAGCTAAGGAATCACAACACTGTATTCAATCACAGAGAAGGGATATTTGATGAGTTTCCAAACTTTGAAAGATAAATATTCTCTTGAACAACAAGACTTTTTCAGATATCTACAGCTACACCATTATTATGACAAGACCCTTAAAAAATCAGCCACCAGATATGGAAGAACCTATATTAAAGGAATTTATAGCAGCATACAAATCAGAGATAAAAAGGGGAAGCATATCTAGGATATATAAAGGCCTTACAACAAAAAAATCTTTTTCAACAGAGTACATTAAAAAAAATGGGAGTTGGAGGGTACTTTTATGATTTTAAGGGAAGAATGGAAGAATTATTTTAACTCTCTATGGAAATGTACAAACTCATTCATATGGAGAGAATTTGGATGGAAATGTTTAATAAGATATTTTATTACCCCAAAACAAAAATCATTCACAGGGAAGGACTCAAGGTGCTGGAGACAGTGTTGGAGTCAGGATGCTAATCATGGGCACATTTTCTGGGATTGTCCACCAATTCAAATATTTTGGTCAAAGCTTCATAAAAAAATAGAGAACATACTTAATTTGAAAGTACCTTTTAATTTTCATACGTTATTCTTTGGAAAAGTTGACCCTTGTTTAGGTCACTTTAACACTTACTTATTTAACATTCTAATACTGGCTGGTAAAAAGACCATAACCAGACATTGGCTGCATCCTGACTCTCCCACAATTGAAGAGTGGGAGAATATGGTTCACAAAGTCTACGTCATGGATAAAATTACTTTCGCCCTTCGATTACAATTAGATAAATTTACACAGCTCTGCTCAAGTTGGATTACATACAAAAATCAACGACTGTAATTTTTTTTTCTTTCTAATTTTTCTGGATTTCAGTAAAGTCATAAGATGGATAATTTAGAGCTTTAACCTTGTTGTTTATTAAAAAATGTTTACCAATGCCCATAGAATGTACATGTATATCACACTGTATACTGTATAAATATATATATATATATATATATATATATATATATATATATATATATATATATATATAAATATATATATATATATATATATATATATTTATATATAATATTATATTATATATATTATATATATATTATATATAATATATATATATATATTTTTTTTTTGTACACCTTGTTGTTTTTGATTTGCAATCCCACAAGATGGAAGAAGAACTGTTGAACCGTCTCAATATGCAAATGTATGTTAACATGATTACACACTCCTCTGAAAGGAATGTATATAGTTACAAACTGAAAAGACTTTAAGAAGTTACAAAGAACAACAGACATACTGAAAGAAGGTCTTTCAAGAGAAGACATGTCAGACACGAAGATGTTATAAAGACTGAGGAAGAGTGTCATGCTTGTTTCAAAGGTTTCGCACTGGAGGGAAAATAGACTCAGTCATTGTGTACCAGTCGTATGCAGAATGTATGTTAAAATGTTTGATAAAGAAAAAAAAAAAAAAAAAAAAAAAAGAAAGAAAATGACATCTGCAGCTGAGAGTGCAGCTGGTACAGAGCACTACCCAGCTGGACTACATGGAAACTACGGGGGTGAGGGCTGCTTGACCAACAGCTACACCACACTGGATTATACCCATGTCCTTCATGTCCAAAACCAGAAGTCTGTAGATAAAAAATAAACTAGATCTGTTTAAAAAAACTCCACTCCTCATAAAGTGAGATTCATGTAATATATTAAAGTATTTGACCGAGGCTGTTTGTTGAACCAGGCTGTGAAGATGTTCATTTAGGCTGTAAAAACTGTCTGCCCCCCCTCACACAATCATGCAGTCAGTCTCTAGTGGGCTCTCAAGGAGCTGCAGGTGTTGGCACATCATGAACTTTATCCAGAGAGGACCGGACCACCTGAGCTTCAAACAAGAGACCATCTCACTGTGAGACACCATCTGAACCACTATACTTCCTGCTTTAGATTCAATCATATATATATATATATATATATATATATATTATTTTGTTCATTTTCTATACTGACTATCCCTTTTGGGGTCACAGGGGGGCTGGAGCCTATCCCAGCTGTCCTTGGGCGAGAGGCTTTTGAGTTAATCAACAGAAAATTAAAAAGACAAAAAGATGCTGAAAAATATTGTGACAGAAAAAGCAGAGATGGTAATGAAGTGTTGGCAGATGTTATTCATTCAATAAAACAAAAATCATAACTTGAGGAGAATAGTTTGACCCTGTGGCTCCTCCCACTGATGATAACCTAACCAATGAAATGATCTTGATCTGTAAAGTGGAGATAATGAAGCTTCTCACACTGAACTATCAGCACAATCAGCTCAGTGTTGAGGACTCACAGCTGTGAAGAACAGCAGCCGCTTTGGTCTGATTTGATTTCAGAGGAAGAACATTTCATATCTTCAGTCTGATTGGCTGGAACATCTCCAAAGACATGCTGATTCACCTCTTTATATTCAGCTCTTATTTTATAGGTGAGTCTTCATATTCATATACATCTATCATTTCAACCAGCTTTTCAGAACAACTCATCTGTCCAACATTTCACAAGTACAGCGTCATCTATGTGAGCTCAGATTTACTGGGACAGAAACAGACCATTTTCTTGAATCCATCTCAAAATGATAAAGGCTGAGCCATGAACCAGAGGACCTTTTCTCAGCCTGTTGATGAGGGAATCTCCTGCAGACTAACTGACACAATCATCTTCATTTTACAGCCCTGGGCTCCATGAACACCATCAACCCAGAAAGAGCTGAAGAAAATGTTGGAGAGGGACAAAACATCAACCTGACCTGTACATATGAGGGTCAGATCACCAACATCCAGTGGTACAGACAATACCAGAGATCCAGACCAGAGTTCCTGCTCTACATCACAGAGGGAGGATTAATTCATCCAACAGATTCAGATTTCACAGCTCACATTAACAAGAAGAAGAAAGAAGTGAAACTAGAGATCATCTCTGCTGCTCTGTCTGACTCTGCTGTGTACTACTGTGCTGTGAGGCCCACAGTGACAGGAAACACCAAAACTCTGAACAAAAACCTCTGGACTGAAGATACTCTGGAACATCCACTAGAGGGAGTCATGCTCTGCTAACCAATGGTATTTTGGGATTCAGGCTTGATCTTCATCATTTGACAAAACAAAGCAACTCCATCTGAGTCTCCTCCCTCTGACTGCAGAGATGTTTGATGACAGAGAACTGATTGAGCTGAGAACATCAGAGCAAACTAAACTGATTCATACTGATCCTTCAGTCTCACCATCTCACCTCTGCACACATGGACAAACTCACTCTGATATTCATCTTCTCAGCTCTCACAGGTATGTGAATGATGCTCAGTGTTGGATGATGTTGGATGACAAACTTTCATTTCACTTCCTTCTGATAAATAATATCAAACCTGCAGATAAGAGCAGGAATCTCTGTCCTGATCAGGATTTTTGTTCTGAAGATCATCAATCAAAACAATCAGAACAAAGTCATGTCTTCTCTTGAACCTTGTTTGTCTCATCACTTCTTTTTCTCGTCCACTTCAGGACAAACAGCTGCAGACAAAATCTCTCCTGTGGACAAAGAAGTCAGAGGAACAGAAGGAGACTCTGTCACACTCAGATGTAACTATGAGACAACAATAAATAATGTTTGGCTTCACTGGTACAGACATCACTCTGACCTTCAGGCACCTCAGTTTATACTCAGGAAAGGAGCACGAAGTGAAACAGGCTCATATATCCCAGACCAACGATATGGATCCCAGACCTCCAGCAGCTCCACTGAGCTGACCATCACAAAGCTAACCCTGGCAGACACAGCTCTCTACTACTGTGCTTTAGACACACAGTGATACAAAGTGTAGAAGAGGCTGTACAAAAACCTGAACACAGATATCTGACTACTCTTCAAAGAGGAGGGAAGTGGGATTCAAACCACAGCTTCATGTCAGATGGATTCTGATGGTTCCTGTTTTATCAGACTCTCTGTGGTCACAGCTGCTCATCAAACTCTGAGGGAGGATTCACATCAGCATTCAGACACCTCAGTATGAGGAGACACAGACAAAACACAAACAAGACAAATAAAGACCTCTGATGGTCCACAAGGTTTGGGACTTTCTTGGAAGTTGGTCCGGCTATGCGGTTGTCCAGACAAAAACGTACAGGGGACCTGAAGGGGGGTAAGACCAGACCAGCATACAAGAACATGAAACCTTAAAAACTGCCATGATCAACATTGACCACAGTGTGCATATAGGAAGCTGCAGACTGAGCCATCTTACTGTATTTAAGTCTTTGTCAGAGATCAGACCACAAAGAAAACTGATGTGGCACAACTGTGTTTGTGGATGGCTCATTTGCAGCATGTCATTCAACCTGTACTTCACAGATTTATACTGTACAGACTGTCCTCTCAAAAAAGAGTAAAAGACCTAAAATTCATAAACATGTCAGCTATTCTAAAATGTCATTGGTCATCCAATCTGCAGTCAGACTGCAGGTATGTAGAGATATATAAGTGTAAATAATATATGCAATTACATTTTTCTGAAGTGCTTACTCCCCATTAGTATGTCTGTTTATTCTCTTGGAGGTTTATTTGAAGAATGGGGTTGGGCTTGTAGAAATGTATTTTTCTATGAAGATTTACTGTAGTTTGTAAAATGAGACCATTACCCTTGTATTTGGATTATTACATGAATACTGCCTGCTAATAATGAATTATTAATTTTAATTCACTATTAAATCTGATTTGTAAGGAAGGGGCAGGACTAGATAAGCTTCTTGCTTCATTCTGTCCCTTCTCACACGAGTTGTTTTGTTGACATACATGTGTATGTTCTCACGCGAAGGACGCTCACCTTCGGTCATGAGCTTTGGGTTTAACTAGAAGAATGTGGTTGGAGATCCATGTCTGGATCAGCCTCAGATATTCAATGAGGAGGCTGGATCTTCAACTTGACCTTGACTTAGAGCTGTTGGTAGTTTGGATCTCAAGGATCCACTGAGGTGGGACAACAGCCGATAATGATCCTCCTATTCACTAAGCGCTGAGGTCCTCTACGTATCGTCCTACAGGAAGGAGGAGACTCTAGAACTGGCAGAAGGGATTATATATCCACTCTGACCTGGATACACCTCAGATCTCCACATGTAGAGACAGAAAGCACTGGTGATGTGATGGAGGTCTGCGTCTGAAGTATGAACTGAACCTCATGTAGGCAGAGAGCAATGGATGGATGGATGGATGGATGGATGGATGGATGGATGGATGGGTGGATGGATGGATGGATGTGTGACCAGAGTCAGCTGCATAAATCTCCAGTTAACATTTCAGTTATTCTGACTCTTCTGTCAGAACAAAGTGATGGACCTATAGAAAAACATTCAGCACCACTTTAGTCCAGAGAGCTCTGCTGACTACAGAGACCTTCAGAGACAGTCTCAGTCTGAACGCCTCCATGAAGATCATGGTCAGCTGAACATCTCAGAGAAAATGTTAGTTTGATGTTGACAGTCAAGCTGGCCTTACACCTGATGCTTTCCCTGTGATTTTTGAAGTCTCAGACAAATTTCAAAGTGGTAATAAAATCTTATGGAGTCTCTCTGGAGTCGGGGGACACCCCCGTGATCGCGGTCTTTAGATGTGAGATGGGCTTAGGACCTGATATTTGCAGTTTGAAGGCGGTCTTTCTCCAGTCGTGGCCTTACAACAATATCAAACCTGATTAATATCTTTGCAAGTCTGTAGGCTCATTCAAACTGGGCTGTTAAAGGACGTGACCAGAGTCAATAACCAGAAGAGGCTGACACACGTGCACCGAGCAGGAAGCAACAGGCTGTAAACAACACATGGAGACAGAGGAGCGTACAGCTCTGCAGGACTGTGGGAGAAACCTTTACTAATGATATAACTGCCCTAGACGGCATTAACCCAACACCAAACTGAACTGTTGGAAACCGTGGGGTACTCAGGATTTATAACTCAGCTCACATAAAACAAATTTAAAGAACAGCCTGTTTTCATCCTGTTGTCAGTTATCCTGATAAAATCAAGGCTGCATGTGTGAAATGGGCCTGACAGACAATCAGCTGAGAGCCTTTATCAACAACTCTGATCCTCCACTAGAGGGCCACATCATCAAGAAGGAACTGAGCTACCTCAGCACTGACATCAATCTTTCAGTAGAAGATAACTGCTGCTGTGAGGAGAACTTTCCTCACACTGAATGTTGAACATCAGCTAGTTCCTCCTGTTGATCTAAACCTTGTTGTAGAGATGGACCATTGGCTGTGGATCATTCTGACTGCTCTGCTCTTCTATGATAAGAGACAACAAACAACAAAACATCATTATTGTAAACATGTTAGTCTGATCTGTAGATTAAAACTGAATCAACATTAATTGCATGAACACATATGAATGTGACACAGAAACACAGTTTTTCATGTCAGACATTAGAAATATTCTTGATGGGTGAAGATTGGATGATCAAAAAGTCCATTTTGGACCTTGTTCACAGATTTGAGAGAGAAAATCTAAATGATCTCTGTAACCACTGAATATTGATGGAAAAACCTTGAAGCATGAATCTAAGTGTATTTCTCCTTCAGGTGTCAGCTGTGAAGATCTCACTCCAGAGAAGAATGAAGAGTTCAGTTTAGAAGACAGCTCTGTTACTCTGTCCTACAGATACTCCAAACAAGCTGCTGATTATTTCTTCTGGTATCGACAATATCCAGGAGAACCTCCAGAGTTCCTTCTCTCTCATACAATATCTGCAGCAATAACAGATACTGGACCACGTTGGTCCTTCAGAGTGAGTGAAGATAAAACAGTCATGGACCTGCAGATCTCCTCTGCTGCTCTGTCTGACTCTGCTGTGTACTACTGTGCTCTGAGGCCCACAGTGACAGGAAACACCAAAACTCTGAACAAAAACCTCTGGAGGTAGGACTCCACAATACTCCACAACATCCACCAGGGGGAGTCACACCCTCTCTTGTTCAGAAGGTGTAATCCAGATGAAAATTATCCAGATTGTGAAATCCCTTTTTTAGCTATCCAGGATCACGTAATCCGTCTTACTTTTATCCCAGTTGTTCAAAGCAAAGTTGGATTGGATCAGTCTGATCCAAATCCAAACTTTTAGGATTACCAAATCCGGATAATGAGTGCTCAAAGTAGACTGCATATCACTCTAAAGGCTGCTAAGGTGTGTTAAAAAACTGCCAGAATAACCAGCATGGGGTCACTCAAAGTGTATTTATTTTTAGACACAACAAGAAAACACAAAAAGTTGAAATACCCCATTGTCAATATCTTTTGACCAGCCAGACCATATCTGTCCCACAAAATAAAAAAAACAAAAGCATATATAGGCTACATTTCATGTGCTTCAAATTCAAACTTAAAATTTCAACCTTTAAACATTAAAAAGAAAAAACAACACAGACATTCAGCTTCTTCTTCTGTGCAATGACCAAGCTTTGCTTTCAGGAAAAGGATCTCAAGGTGCTATTGAGCGTTTAAATGGAGCTTTGCATGTCTCAGATACTTGTGAGTGGAACCCAAAGGAGCGTGAAACAAAACTTGTTTGTATTGTCCTGCACAATATTTCTACAAAGCAGCATGTCCCTCTCTATGATGAGGTCAATGATGCACCTGAGCTGCTGAAAATGAAGACACACCTCTGACTTTCTCTCAGAATGAGTGACTAAACATGCAGTAAGGGACGCTTTAGTCAGAAACTATTTCTGAACAAGGATTTTCTGGATGTGTCTGTAAACAATAAGTTTCCAACTAGAGTTAGAATTGAATACTTTGTTTGATTTTGACAGCTTTAAAAATTAAAGATTATTAAAGATTAAAGATTATTTTATTTCTACCTTACTGGTCTTTAGTGTTACGTTTTCTATAATTTCAACTGTATGGTTTGAAATCAGTTGAAAAATATCAAAAAATATACGTGTATCTACTACATGATGAAAGTTATTTATTTGAGCAGTTGGAATTTAATTTAAATTACATTTTGTTGCTGAAATCAACCTTGAATCCAGCAAACTGCTGTGATCAGAATAATCCTGATTTTTTGGATCCAAGTATCCCAATCCTACTAAAACGTTTTGAACACAAACTGAGGGTTTTATCCAGATTCAAACCAGGATTGGATTACGTGATCTAATCTGATTTCAGAATCCATTTTTGGCTTTGAACAACCCATTTTCAAGATTTGATCCAATCCATTATCCAAAATCCAATCAGATTACCTTTTGAACAACCGGGGTCAGGTGAACATATCAAGGAAGACTCCACTGATCTCACCTGAAACAGCTCTGATGAACCACTCCATCATAACACTGCAGAGGAGCCTCATGATGAAGAATTATTTAGTGCATCTTGGGAAACGACTAATCACTCCCAGCACGGAGCAGAGACTGACTCACTGTCACCAACACTCAGCATTTAGGTGCTCAGAAGGTTAGAACCAGCTCACCTGATGTCTACAGCCTTACTCTTGGTCACTGGTAACATCTCTACAGCCTCAGGCTTTGGTTAGCAAAGCAGATCATTTGGACCTTTTTACTGAACACCTCCATGGCTGTAAAGAAAAAAGTAGACCCTCACACAAAACTGTCACAAGCAGACACACACTGCTTCAAACTAACAGACACACAACCTACAACCACAGACACACACGTCCCTGACATGCTCCTCTCTGTTTTCTACTCATTTGAGTGTTTTTAAGAGATGAAATGTAGATTTTAAAGATACACTCTCATTTAATATAAAAACTATACCTGTTTCAAAATAAGACATTTTGTTCAAATACATTCTGAATTTGGTCACAAATATTAATGATGTGAATATACAAACAGTCACCTCTAATAATAATTATTAGTAATAATAATAAAAAATATTAGTTGCATCCTCTCCTTTGCAGCCATATGTGTGTGTCAAACTGCATTAGAATAAATGAGCAAACACTTTGGGAAAAACTATCTGGGAAAGGACCATCAGACCTCCATTAGATTGTCCCACATACTTTATCTAAACCCTCTGACGTCCCTGCATGAAGCCAAAGGGTCAAAACCAGATTTTAACACATTGATATCAAACTCATGGAGACGCTGCCAAATGTAAATTAACCTGATAAATCAAAATGTCCTCCACAAACAAGTCAGACAGAGAAATATTCTGTTGGCCTGGGTTACTGGTTCATGTTTGATTTTATTAGTGAGAGATCAGTGGATTTACTGAGATCAATGAAGGAAACAGAACTGATATCAGAAAAATGTTCATACTGGACGTCAAACACAAAGGTCTGCACACCAGAAGCTGCTCCAAAGTCCATTTAATGAAGATAATCACCACAGAGGAGACGTTTATGGTCCTTGACCTTCATCAGACACCTTGATGGTTTGTCATCATGAAGACTCGACTGTTTGACTGAGACACTGAATCAATCCAACATCTGAGTCTCCTCCCTCTGACTGCAGAGATGTTTGATGACAGAGAACTGATTGAGCTGAGAACATCAGAGCAAACTAAACTGATTCATACTGATCCTTCAGTCTCACCATCTCACCTCTGCACACATGGACAAACTCACTCTGATATTCATCTTCTCAGCTCTCACAGGTATGTGAATGATGCTCAGTGTTGGATGATGTTGGATGACAAACTTTCATTTCACTTCCTTCTGATAAATAATATCAAACCTGCAGATAAGAGCAGGAATCTCTGTCCTGATCAGGATTTTTGTTCTGAAGATCATCAATCAAAACAATCAGAACAAAGTCATGTCTTCTCTTGAACCTTGTTTGTCTCTTCACTTCTTTTTCTCGTCCACTTCAGGACAAACAGCTGCAGACAAAATCTCTCCTGTGGACAAAGAAGTCAGAGGAACAGAAGGACAATCTGTCACACTCAGATGTACCTATGAGACATCATACAATAATGTTTGGCTTTACTGGTACAGACATAACTCTGACCTTCAGGCACCTCAGTTTATACTCTGGAAAGGAGCACGAGGATATACAAGCTCATACATCCCAGACCAACGATATGGATCCCAGACCTCCAGCAGCTCCACTGAGCTGACCATCACAAAGCTAACCCTGGCAGACACAGCTCTCTACTACTGTGCTTTAGACACACAGTGATACAAAGTGTAGAAGAGGCTGTACAAAAACCTGAACACAGATATCTGACTACTCTTCAAAGAGGAGGGAAGTGGGATTCAAACCACAGCTTCATGTCAGATGGATTCTGATGGTTCCTGTTTTATCAGACTCTCTGTGGTCACAGCTGCTCATCAAACTCTGAGGGAGGATTCACATCAGCATTCAGACACCTCAGTATGAGGAGACACAGACAAAACACAAACAAGACAAATAAAGACCTCTGAATGTCCACAAGGATTGGGACATTTTTGTAAGTTAGTCTGACTCTGACCTTGTCTAGACAAAAAACCTACAGGGGACCTCAAGGGAGCTTAGACCAGACCAGCATACAAGAACACAGGACATTAAAAACATCCATGATCAAGAAGTAAACACAGAGTTTATATAGGAAGCTGCAGACTGAGCCATCTTACTGTATTTATGTCTTTGTCAGAGATCAAAACACAAAGAAAACTGATGTGGCACATCTGTGTATGTGGATGGCTCATTTGCAGCATGTCATTCCCCCTCGATTTCCCAGATTTAATACTGTACAGACTGGGGATGGAACAGTTCATGAAAACCGCCCGAATCGTTTGGTTCGACTGCCTCGGTTCAGTTCACGTGTGTCCCGTTGGGTTCATATAATTAGCATGCAGCAACTCCTTTTTCTCCTTCATAAGGAGGCGAAGTGGTGTAGGCTACACTCCAGAGCAGAAGGGGGTGGTAATGTGCCTTAAGCTGGATGTCAGCCGCAGTGATAGTAAACCACACAATGAAGTGAGCAGCGTAGCAGCCGGTCGTGGAGTTGTGTGGAGATGTTTGTGGGCATGGCGAGTGAAAAACAGCCAGAGCAAGAAGATGATCCAGCAGCACTGTATAAGCCTGCTGTATGGGACCACTTTGCATTCAGTTATGATGACAGCAGAAAGAAAGTGGTTGACAAAAGAACAACAGTGTGCAAGCACTGTGCAACATGAGTTGTTTATGTTAACGGCAACAAGACCAACATGTCAGCTCATCTGCAGAGACATCATCCCAGTGAGACAACTGACAGCACAAGACGGAGAGGGAGAGTCGACAGGACGACTTCTGCTCCCTGCAGCTTCTAAACAGCCTTACACTGAAGAGTCAGACAGGGCAAAATGCATAACCAAAGCACTGGGGAATTTCATCTCCAAAGATATGCAGCCTTTTGCTGTGGTAGAGGATGCAGGATTTCATTGTATGATAATGTAGTGTCTTTTTTTTAGTAAATACTGAATGAGCTGGCTTGTAACTTCTGCGCAGTAATGGCAGCTAAGATAACACAGATATAAAAATGTCTCGTTCAAATTTGTGCTCTCGTTCTTCAAAGACGCACAGACGCAGTCTACTTTCAAGAAACTCGTTCATTACGGTCACAAGGTGAACAATAACAAACAGGAGTTGCTTTGTGTCACAACTTTGGAACAGAACGTTCTGTACATTATGTTCTTTCCTCAAGTACTTGTTTTCAGTTTAATATTCTCAACTTTAAACAATGGAGTCCATTAGAAATGTATTCCAGCTCTATGTTGTAGGAAAATAACCTTTTAATAATGTTCATAAGATCATTATATTAACTCACATAAATAAAAGATTATCTTAAAGGTACCATATTATGCTCCTTCTCTGCAGTTTAACATGGATCCTTGATGTCTTCATGAAACGTTAGTAACATGCTTTGGTCCAAAAAGCCAATAAATAAAGCACAGCAGCATTGTTTCCAGGCTCACATAGCCCCTCTGTTCAGACAGGTCTGATTTAGTAGGCGTGACCTTAATATGTTAATGAGCCACTGCTGATACGCCCAGCTCTTCCTCATGGTCTGCTGAGGGGGAGGACGGCGTCACGTAACCATGACGACTGGGCCTTGAGAGAAAATGGCTGCAGGACAACAAACTGTGGTTCAGCCGTTCATGTTTGAGCCCGAGCCAGACCCCCAATATGAAGAGGCACCAGAAGAAAGTCCAGAGCCAAGGCTAAACCAGGAGGTTTGTCAGTGGTCTGTATGTAAAGTTTGTTTCTTCAATGCTAACATGTAGACGAATTAAAGCTGTTCTGACGTTCTTGGCCCCTCCCCCTCTGTGTGTTGTTGTTATTAGCTCCTCGACCGTGTAGTTTGTGTTCATGCCGTGCTCACCAAAACTCAGACTGGCGTTAAATAGCGTTTTTAAGAGACAATGTAGAGAGAGCAGGTTACTACAGAGACATATTGTCTGACAGGATTAAAACTCCGACATGAATGAACTTTTATTGATAAGTAACACTGAACGGGCCGTTGCTACTGATAGTGAAATAAGACCGAGGGAAGGGGACTTCTTTGTTGTTGTGAAATGTAAATAATGTCTGGGTTCTTCAGGGCCGATCAGGGCCACAGTGTTTTACAGAAATAACATTAATTATGTGACTGACCCATCAGAATACAGCATTTAACAGAGCCATATAGTGCATGGCAGTAACGTGCTGCCACTGAGCAAATGTTTGTCATAACCTGTAATTCTAAGCAATTTTCTCTGAACCATATCTTTAATGTATGCCACACAGTAGCTGTCTTAAACACCTCTTTACTTGTAATATTGTTTATTATCACACAGCCCTGTGTATATTAGCATTATATTGTCTTAAACAAAAACAAGACATCATGATTGCTTAACTAGTACTAGAGCCTGAAAATGTCTGTTTCATGGAGATACCAAAGGTATTGAGAAAACTGAGTGCAAAATAATAATTTTGTACTATGATGTCTCTTACTTACCCTTTTTAATTAACTAGGTCAGAGGAAGACTACAGGAACTCCCAGACCCACCATCCTGGACTTGGACCTCTATACTTTAATGTGTTTTTTCAGTGCAAAGTGCCTTAAATATTTACAGAGCAGACTATGGGCCTTTGCTGTGCAGTCTCCCGTCTTGGATTTTGGACTTTCAACAGGATTCACCATCAGAAGATGTTGCCTGAGGTCGACCAGCATAGACACCAGAGAGAAAAATGTTTAACCTTTAAAAGCATGAAAACACAAATTATAGCCATAAAATGTATTATTTTGTGGAGCTTAAATGTTTATTTCACTTTGTCCTGAAATTAAAAAAAATCCATGAAATGTAACATATAGTTTTTTATAGTTTTTGTATCTCATTAGATACATTAGGTGTTTCTGGCGACTGATAATTCACTTGAGTCCTTTTATTTTTATCATTTATCTGCTTGTATTCATATGTTTTTTTTAGATATTTGATGATCATATTGATCAGACAGAGGTATCATAAAGTATATCAAATATGATACAACAGGCTTTCAGGGGTAAGTGTGTTTTCACTTACAAATGTCTCATTAAGTGATACATAACCAAATGTCTCAGCCTATATGTTTTTAGTGAATAAATCAGGAGGATAATCATCTCACAGATCTTATTTGACTGTCTCAGTTCCTCCTAACATACTAACGTGCTGTAGTGTTATGTGGCTGTAACTTTTCCTCACAGCTAAACTCCACACAGTCACACAGCTCGTCTGACAGCATCCTGGGGGCATTTCTGAGTCTTTAAACTTACAAAAATCAGATTAAATTAATGTGGTCAAAACGACACTGTGGCCGACGTTAGTTCTACATGTTATATTGTTGCTCCTGTTGTTAGTATTGATGTTTACATGACCTGCTGCAAAACGCACAGAAACACAGCCTCACCGATCGTTTCCCTCGTCCACAGTTTTGACACAAAAATGAGTTTGAGACCATCGGAGATAATTTACTGATTACATGCTTCAGTGAGTGCAGAGCAGTTTGCCTCGTACTCAGATCTCTATACATTTAACAGAGGACAGCACAGTAACACACAACAGGGACTTCACATTACAGTCCTGAACAAACACGACTGTAAAGTCCTGATGGATAGAAAACAGAGAAGATCGTTTCCTCCAAACATTACAGGCTAAAACAACAGGCTAACCGCAGGCTAAACTTAGCCTCCTAAAGCTAACACTGAGGGAGGGGGAGAGGAGGGGGTGTATGAGGAATAATTATATTCCTCCAGCTGTTAAACTCCTCTTGACTAATGTAGGAATATCCATACATCTAAGTTTACACTGCAGGCTGTCAGAGTAACTTTAACACTGAAGAAAATCTTGAGCTCTTACATCTGGTCCACTTCCCTCTGCTGTTAGCATTAGCTCGTAGCAATAAGCTAAATAAATACCACACAGCATTAAAATACTCACATGTCCATGGTCCGAGGTTTGGTGGCAGACAGTTGGTACTGAGCCTGGATTCAGGAAAAGTCTAGTTCCCAGTCCTGAGTTGAACTGACTGAAGTTGAAGAAGCAGTCAGTCGTGAAGTGACTGACACACACATACAGGTTTTAGCCGACTGTAGCTGCTCATTCCCTTCAACAATAAAATGAATCCACTTGGTCCTCTGGTCCTCTGAGGCTGGTAGACTATATAAAGAAATATGTGTCTGTTTACAGCCAACAACTGAGCAGTGACAGCTCCTGAGCTCAGACATGCTGAACACAGATCTCTGACTAAGAGTGAAAACAACATGGCTGCTCTTCACAGAGGAATCTCTGCAGCAGGGTGGGAGTGGAGATACTCAGGTGGACCAATCAGATTAGTTTATGCAAATTAAATATACTGTTACGTAACAGTATATCCACAGACTCAACAGCTCACTGAAGGACATGATTTTACATTCATGCAGCCTACTAAATACAGGTTTTGTTATAAAAGAAAACATTTTACGGGCTGGG
The DNA here is from genome assembly GCA_037902135.1 of Cetoscarus ocellatus. Lineage (NCBI taxonomy): Eukaryota > Metazoa > Chordata > Actinopteri > Labriformes > Labridae > Cetoscarus > Cetoscarus ocellatus. The sequence goes on from JBAMNC010002110.1 coordinate 259,258, forward strand.
AGGAAGGCCAAAGACCCAAGATTGTGTTCAAAAGACTTAAAGAAGTGGATTTTGCATAATATGGGCCCTTTAATATGACCAAAAACCATTACATGCACAATATTTCATATGATAATTCTAACTAAATTGTGAGATTATGACATATTATTACGACAATCTTTAAACATACATTTCTGTGGTCATTTCTAACCATTGTAGACCCTAAATAGGTAAAACATTCAGAGCCCATTTTTACCTTCAGTGTGGAACTCTACATAACTTCAAATGCTGGTGGTTGATGTTTATATATGATAAAATATCTTAGAAAATATAAAACATCATAAAACGTAAAATGTTGAAACTTGTTGTGGATAATATAAATATAAGTATAAAAGGCATAGGTGTGACATAATCCCAGTATATAAGGCAAAATGTCATCTCCTAATATAAAAACAAAACATATGGAAAAAATGTGACTGATTAATACCAACCATGTTTACCATAATTATCTGCTACTAACTAATTCAAATAAAAGAAAGATACTTGAGTAATTAGAATGACCAACGTTCAACATTCAATCACTAAAAATACGTAAAGAAAAGAAAACATTACAAGTATGAGTAATATTGATACCAACAAGACATTGTAAGACATTTATAACACAACAATGAAAGTACTCGAGTCACGATATAAAATCCCCTCCTGCAAACACTTCAGCAACACGGTGATTCCTGCACTTTATGAAGAGACCCGATGAAGAATTGTTAAAGAGTTGTCTGACACAGCCTATGTAGCTCTTACTAGTGATGGATGGACCTCCAGGGCTACTGAAAGTTTCCTGACTGTTACTGTCCACTACATTACCTCAAACTGGGAGATGACAGGCTCGGTTTTACAGACAGCCCTATATGAGAGCCATACAAGCCAGCATCTCTCTGTAGCACTGACAGAAGCAGTGACTGAATGGAAGTTGCAGAGGAGTGGCTGGAGTACAATCCCTGTTACTACAGACAATGCAAAAAATATGATCAATGCAACAGCTGCACTTGGACCACAAATTGGCTGTTTTGCACATACAGTTAATCTTGCAGCCAAGAGTGCAGTCTCAATAAGTCAGATATCCTGACTCCTGGGGAAGATTGGAAAGGTGGTCACATTTTTCCATCAGAGCACAACAGCCACCCATGCCCTAAAAACCAAACAGGAGATGCTGAAATTGCCAATTCACAAACTAATACATGATGTCCCAACCTGCTGGAACACAACATATGACATGCTGGAGCGATATTTGGAACAGCAGGCTGCCATGGATTCTGCTCTGATGGACAAGGATGTTAAGAAAAGTGTCAAAGACATTGTTGTTTTGACTGACAGAGGACCTAACTAAAATACCCAAACCTCTGAAGAATGAGACAGTCCTAATGAGCACAGAAACATCCTCTTCAGTGTCCATGATCAGCCCTCTGCAGAAGATGATACAACAACCCATGACACCCAGTGAAGAGGACAGCTCCACCATCAAAGATGCTAAGGCAGCCATCACTAAACACCTAGAAGACAGATACAGAGACCCTGATCTTCAGGACTATCTGCACAGAACCACAGCCATGGATCCAGGATTGAAGTCCCTGTCCTACTTGGAAGAAGACTCTGTTCAGAAAATCTACAGTGTTGTCACCAGAGAGATCATGGAAACGAGGAGCAGGTATTGTTTTATTTAAATTATGTAATCAGTACTGAATTTAATACATTTTATCATTAATATTTATTTCTTTTAAACTTATCAGAATAGTTGAGCCTGTGCATTTATTCTTTCCACAGTGTCCAGTAGAGAATACTTTCAGTGTCTTTGCTGCCATGAAAGTGTTTGTTGTTCTCAAAATGTGTAAAACTACCATACTATTTGTCATATTTATCATGCAGGGTCAACCCAGAGAAGTCCAGGTGGACAGTTCATCCTCAGCTGGAGAGCCAGAGGCATCAGAAAAGTTTTCTCCCCCTCAGAAAAAATCTGCCATGGCACAGCTTTTTGGAGAGCTCTTTCCAACAGAGAAGGCCTTGTCCCAGATCACTGAGGAGGAGGAGGTCATGTCATACAGGCTCACAGGCTGCATTCCTGTGGATGAAAATCCACTTGCATGGTGGAACATTAATGAGTATCCGTGGATCGCTAAGTTGGCTTGACGTTACCTGGCAGTCCCTGGTACATCTGTACCAACTGAG